>JAHHZJ010006792.1:0-12317 GCA_021437245.1 Aegilops speltoides | reverse complement strand
TGGGGCAATTATTTGTATTGGCTTGCAAGGTGAATTCTTTGTTGGGAGGAGCCGAACTGCAAGCTAATGCGAAGAATTGAAGATGCTGCAATGCAAGCTCAAGCTATGATATCATCTTCAACGGATTTGCCTCAAGAATTCAACAAATCAGCCGCCTTGAGAATGCAAAGGAAATTTGGGATACTTTGATTGATATACATGAATGTTGGGAACGAGTATTCAAAAAATTCCACGCACACGCAAGATCATGGTGATGCATAGCAACGAGAGGGAGAGTGTTGTCTACGACGGAGACCGGCGAAGCGATCACAACATAGAGGAAGTAGTCGACGATCTCCTCGCGATCCGACCATCCCGCCACATTCCGCCTCGAAGTTCTTGACACACGACAGCTTGATGACGCCTCCTCGGCCCAATCCAAGAGAGCCGAGGAGAGTTTCACGAGACGGCAGGACGATCTTGATGTTCTACCAGCAGGCTTCACCTAAGCTATACGATATGACCGAGGTGGAATATGGTGAAGGGGCACCGACACGGCTAAGGAACGATCCAGATCAAACTTGTGGTTCTAGGTGCCCCTCCCTCAGATATAAAGGAGCAAGGGGGCGCCTTGGAGGAGGCGCGGCTGAGGAGTCCTACTCCACCGGAGTAGGACTCCCCTTTCCTAGTGGAGTAGATGGGGAAGGAAGAGGAAGGGGGCGCCGCCTCTCCTGTCCTATTCGGACTAGGGGAGGGGGCCTGCCCCCGCCGCCCTTCCTCTTCTCCCTCATGGCCCACTAAGGCCCAATAACCCCGGAGGGTTCCAGAATTCCTGTTCTAGAAACTCGATTTCACCCAACCATTCCGAACTCCAAATATAGGCTTCCAATATATCAATCTTTATGTCTCACCATTTCGAGACTCCTCGCATGTCCGTGATCACATCCGGACCAACTTCTTCACATCAAAATACATAAACTCATAATATAACCGCATCGAAACCTTGCTAGGACCTACGGTTCGAGAACATGTAGACATGACCAGACATCTCCGGTCAATAACCAATAGCGGGACCCGGATGCCCATATTGGTCCTACATATTCTACGAAGATCTTTATCGGTCGAACGCATAACAACATACGTTGTTCTTTGTCATCGATGTTATTTGCCCGAGATTCGATCGCTTCAGATCCAATACCTAGTTCAATCTCGCACGCAAGTCTTTTACTCGTCCGTAATACATCATCTCCAACTAACTCATTAGTTACAATGCTTGCAAGGCTTAAGTGATGTGCATTACCGAGAGGGCCCAGAGATACCTCTCCGACATTCGAGTGACAAATCCTAATCTCGAAATACGCCAACCCAACATCCGCCTTTGGAGACACCCGAGTACCTTTATAATCACCCAGTTGCCAGACGCTTGGTAGTACCCAAAGTGTTCCTCCGCAAACGGAGTTGCATAATCTCATAGTTATAGGAACATGTATAAGTCATGAAGGAAGCAATAGCAACATACTAAACGATCGGTGCTAAGCTAACGGAATGGGTCATGTCAATCGATCATTCAACTAATGATGTGACCTTGTTAATCAAATAACAACTCCTTGTTCATGGTTAGGAAACATAACCATCTTTGATTAACAAGCTAGTCAAGTAGAGGCATACTAGTGACACTGTTTGTCTATATATTACACATGTATTATGTTTCCTGTAATACAATTCTAGCATGAATAATAAACATTTATCATGATATGAGGAAATATATAATAACTTTATTATTGCCTCTAGGCATATTTCCTTCAGCCTCCCACTTGCACTAGAGTCAATAATCTAGATCACATCACCATGTGATTAACATCGATAGTTCACATCATCATGTGATTAACACCCATAGTTCACATCACCATGTGACCAACACCCAAAGGGTTTACTAGATTCAGAATCTAGTTCACATCGCTATGTGATTAACACCCAAAGAGTACTAAGGTGTGATCATGTTTTGCTTGTGAGAGAGTCTTAGTCAACGGGTCTTTCACATTCAGATCCGTATGTATTTTGCAATTTTCTATGTCTACAATGCTCGCATAAGCTACTCTAGCTAATTGCTCCCACTTTCAATATGTATCTAGATCGAGACTTAGAGTATCGATCAGTGTCAAAACTTGCATCGACGTAACCCTTTACGATGAACCTTTTGTCACTTCCATAATCGAGAAACATATCCTTATTCCACTAAGGATAATTTTGACCACTGTCCAAGGATCTACCCTAGATCACTATTGTACTCCCTTGCCAAACTCAAGTAGGGTATACAATAGATCCGTCACAAGATGGCATACTTTATAGAACCTATGGCCAAGGCATAGGAATGACTTTCATTCTCTTTCTATCTTCCGCCGTGGTCGGGTTTTGAGTCTTACTCAATTTCACACCTTGTAACACAGCAAGAACTCTTCTTTGACTGCTCCATTTTGAACTACTTCAAAATCTTGTCAAGGTATGTACTCATTGAAAATTATCAAGCATCTTGATCTATCTCTATAGATCTTGATGCTCAATATGTAAGCAGCTTCACCGAGGTCTTTCTTTGAAAAACTTCTTTCAAACACTCCTTTATGCTTTTATAATTCTACATTATTTCCGATCTACAATATGTCATTCACATATACTTATCGAAATGCTGAGTGCTCCCACTCACTTTCTAGTAAATACAGTTCACCGTCAAGTCTCAGATAAACTATATGCTTTGATCAACTTATCAAAGCCGTATATTCCAACTCCGAGATGCTTGCACCACCATAGATGGATCGGAGCTTGCACACTTTGTTAGCTCCTTGGATCGATAAAACCTTCGTTGCATCATATACAACTCTTCCTCCAAACCATTCAGAATGCAGTTTACATCCATTTGCCAAATTTCATAATCATATGCTGGCAATTGCTAACATGATTCGACAGATTTAAGCATCGCCTATCGTGAGAAGGTCTCATCGTAGTCAACCTTGAACTTGTCAAAACCTTTTGCAACAAGTCGAGCTTTGTAGATAGTAACACACTATCAACGTCCGCCTTCCTCTTGAAGATCCATTTATTTTCTATGGTTTGCCGATCATCGGGCAATCCACCAAAGTCCAACTTTGTTCTCATACATGGATCCTATCTCGATTTCATGGCCTCAAGCCATTTCTGAATCGGGCTCATCATCGCCTTCATAGTTCGAGGTTATCATGGTCTAGTAACATGACTTTCGTATCGGATTACCGCTCACCGTGCGGATCATCTGTCTTACCTACTAGATTTTGTAGTAACTTGATCTCGAAGTTTCATGATCATCATCATTAGCTTCCTCACTAATTAGTGTAGGAATCATCGAACCGATTTCCGTGATGAACTACTTTCCAATAAGGAGAAGGTACAATTACCTCATCAAGTTCTACTTTCTCCCACTCACTTCTTTCGAGAGAAACTCTTCTAGAAAGGATCCATTTTAGCAACGAATGTCTTGCCTTCGATCTGATAGAAGGTGTACCCAACAATTTCCTTTGGGTATTCTATGAAGACGATCTCGATTTGGGTTGAGCTTATCAGATGAAACTTTTTCACATAAGCATCGAGCCCCAAACTTTAAGAAACGACAACTTTGGTTTCTTGCAAACCACGCTCATATAGTGTCGCCTCAACGGATTTAGATGGTGCCCTATTTAACGTGAATGCAGTGTCTAATGCATGATCCCAAAACGATATTGGTAAATCGTAAAACATCATAGATGCACTATATCCTAAAGTACGGTTATGACGTGCACACCCATATGAAGTGGTTGGCATAATTTGTAAACTATTCCACATTGTTTTAATTGAAGACCAAACTCAGAATCTCAAATATTTGTCTCCTGCATATCAGAAACTTTTTTTCTTGTACTGATCCATTCATCTCAAATTTTGAACCTTTCAACTATTTAGACTTATGTTTCATCAAGTAGATATACCCATATCTCTCAAATCTTGAAGGTAAATAATATTCCGCATAGCCTAACACTCATTGGAATCATCATGAGTAATTTCCAATAATCGCTTGCCCATCTCCGAGAACGGAGTCTTAGTCATCTTGCCCATGAGGCATGGTTCAAGCATCAAGTGATTCATAATCGTGATTCCAAAATCCCATAATGGAGTTTCTTCATGCGCTTACACCAATATGATCAAAGGCAGTACACAAATAAGTTGCACTATCATTATTAACTTTGCATCTTTGGTCAATATTATGAATATGTGTATCACTACGATCGAGATCCCATGAACCATTTTCATTGGTGTGTAACCATATAAGGTTTTATTCATGTAAAGTAACAACAGTTTATTCTCTTACTTAAATGAATAATCGATTGCAATAAACAAGATCAAATCATATTCATGCTCAACGCAAACACCAAATAACATTTATTTAGGTTCAACACTAATCCTAAAAGTATAGGGAGGTGCATGATGATCATATCAATCTTGAAACTACTTTCAACACACATCGCACTTCACCCTTAACTAGTTTCGCTTATTCTGAACTCCCATTTTGAGTTACTACTTAGCAACCAACCAGTACCAAATACCGAGGGGTTGCTATAAACACTAGTAAACACATCAATAACATGTATATCAAATATACCTTGTTCACTTTGCCATCCTTCTTATCCCCAAATACTTGGGTTGTTCGCTCAAAGGACACCCTTTGCAAAGAGGCACTTAGTCTCGTGCTTAGGTCCAGACTTGGCTTCTTCACTTGAGCAGAACTTGCTTGCCGCTCTTCTTGAAGTTCCTTCTATCCCTTTGCCCTTTTCTTGAAACTAGTGGTCTTGTTAATCATCAACACTTGATGTTCTTTCTTGATTTCTACCTTCATCGATTTCATCATCATGAAAACTCGAATCATTTTCATCATCCCTTGCATACTATAGTTCATCACGAAGTTCTACTAACTTGGTGATGGTGACTAGAGAATTCGTCAATCACTATCTTATCCGAAGATTAACTCCCACTTGATTCAAGCGATGAAGTACCTGCATAATCTGAGCACATGCTCACTAGTTGAGCGATTCTCCTCCATCTTTTAGCTATAGAACTTGTTGAAGATTTCATATCTCTCAACTCGTATTTGCTTGAAATATTAACTTCAATTTCGAACATCTCATATGGTCCATGATGTTCAAAACATCTTTGAAGTCCCGATTCTAAGTCCAAGCAGGCATTAAACTATCAAGTAGTCATCATATTGAGCTAGCCAAACGCTCATAACGCTTGCATCCGCCCAATAGGTCCGCACCAGCGCATTAGGACATAATTTCTTCTAGCAGAATGAGGATAAACCTCCGATCACGGATCCAATCCGATCATTGCTACTAACATTTTTCAACACAATTTTCTAGGAACATATCAAAAAAAACATATGAAAGCAACAACGCAAGCTATTGATTACAACATAATTTGCAAAATACTACGACTAAGTTCATGATAAATTTAGTTCAATTAATCATATTACTTAAGAACTCCCACTTAGATAGACATCTCTAGTCATCTAAGTGATCACGTGATCCAAATCAACTAAACCATAACCGATCATCACGTGAGATGGAGTAGTTTTCAATGGTGAACATCTTATGTTGATCATATCTACTATATGATTCACGCCACCTTCTCGGTCTCTGTTCCGAGGCCATATCCGCATATGCTAGGCTCCAAGTATAACCGAGTATTCCGGGTGCAAACTGCTTGCACCCCTGTAGATGGACGAGAGCTTATCACACCCATCATCACGGGTGTCCGGGCACATTTAACTTTGGCAACGTGCTGATACTCAGAGAACACTTGATAATTATTAGTGAGAGATCATCTTAAAATGCTACCGCCAATCAAAGCAAGATAAGATGCATAAAGGATAAACATCACATGCAATCAATATAAGTGATATGATATGGCCATCATCATCTTGTGCTTGTGATCTCCATCTCCAAGCACCGTCATGATCACCATCGCCACCGCGCGACACCTTGATCTCCATCGAGATCGTTGTTCTACGCCATCTATTGCTTTTAATTATCGCTACCGCTTAGTGATAAAGTAAAGCAATTATGTATGCTTGCATTTCATAATAAAGCGACAACCATATGGCTCCTCGCCAGCGATAACTTCGTTACAAAACATGATCATCTCATACAATAAAATATAGCATCATGTCTGACCATATCACATCACAACATGCCCTGCAAAAACAAGTTAGACGCCCTCTACTTTGTTGTTGCAAATTTTACTGGCTGCACGGGCTTAAGCAAGAACCAATCTCACCCACGATCAAAACCACAACGATATTTCACAAATAGACTGCTTTAACTTCTCAAGGACCGGCGTAGCCTACACTGGTTCAACTAAAGTGAGAGAGACAGACACCGCACATACCTTTAAGCAACGAAAGCTCAGAGCGGTGAAACCAGCTCGCGAAGCGCACGCAGAATGTCGGTCCGGGCCGCTTCATCTCACAATACCGCTGAACCAAAGTATGACATGTCGTAGGTAGTATGACTTGTATCGCCCACAACTCACTTGTGTTCTACTCGGCAAAACATCAAACCATAAAACCTAGGCTCGATGCCATCTGGGGAACGAGTATTTCAAAAATTCCTCACGCACACACAAGATCATGGTGATGCATAGCAACGAGAGGGAGAGTGTTGTCACGCACTTGAGACCGGCGAAGCGATCACAACATAGAGGAAGTAGTCGACGATCTCCTCGCGATCCGACCGATCCCGCACGCCAATCTGCCCCCAGTTCTTGACACACGCAGCTTGATGACGCCTCTGCCCAATCCAGAGAGCTCGGAGGGAGAGTTTCACAAGATGACGGCTGCAGGACGATCTTGATGTTCTACCTGCAGCAGGCTTCACCTAAGCTTCACGATATGACCGAGGTGGAATATGGTGAAGGGGGCACCGACACGGCTAAGGAACGATCCGTAGATCAAACTTGTGTGTTCTAGGGTGCCCCCGCCTCAGATATAAAGGAGCAGGGAGGTGCCGGCCCTTGAGGAGGCGCGAGGAGTCCTACTCCCACCGAGTAGGACTCCCTTCCTAGTTGGAGTAGGATAGGGGAAGGAAAGAGGAAGGGGCGCCCCTCCTTGTCCTATTCGACTAGGGGAGGCGCGCCTGCCCCGGCCGCCTTCCTCTTCTCCCTCATGGCCCACTAAGGCCTAATAACCCCTGAGGGTTCCGAACTCTGTTCCAGAAATCCTCGATTTCACCCGAACCATTCCAACTCCAAATATAGGCTTCCAATATATCAATCTTTATGTCTCGACCATTTCGAGACCTCGTCATGTCCGTGATCACATCCGGACTCAACTTCTTCGTACATCAAAATACATAAACTCATAATATAACCGCCATCGAAACCTTGTGCAAGGACCTACGGTTCGAGAACATGTAGACATGACCGAGACACGCCTCCCGTCAATAACCAATAGCGGACCGATGCCCATATTGGCTCCTACATATTCTACGAAGATCTTTATCGGTCAGACCGATAACAACATACGTTGTTCCTTTGTCATCGTATAGTTACTTGCCCGAGATTCGATCGCCGTATCCAATACCTAGTTCAATCTCGCTACGCAAGTCTCTTTACTCGCTCTGTAATACATCATCTCGCAACTAACTCATTAGTTACAATGCTTGCAAGGCTTAAGTGATGTGCATTACCGAGAGGGCCCAGAGATACCTCCCGACATTCGGAGTGACAAATCCTAATCTCAAATACGCCAACCCAACATCCGCCTTTGGAGACACTCGTAGTACTCCTTTATAATCACCCAGCACGCTGACGCTTGGTAGTACCAAAGTGTTCTCTCCAAACGGAGTTGCATAATCTCATAGTTATAGGAACATGTATAAGTCATGAAAGCAATAGCAACATACTAAACGATCGGTGCTAAGCTAACGGAATGGGTCATGTCAATCGATCATTCAACTAATGATGTGACCTTGTTAATCAAATAACAACTCCTTGTTCATGGTTAGAAACATAACCATCTTTGATTAACAAGCTAGTCAAGTAGAGGCATACTAGTGACACTGCTTGTCTATATATTCACACATGTATTATGTTTCCGCTAATACAATTCTAGCATGAATAATAAACATTTATCATGATATGAGGAAATATATAATAACTTTATTATTGCCTCTAGGCATATTTCCTTCGTAAGGTACCGAATCATCAAGGAATCCAAGTTGATGTGCTCCAAAGTCACTTGACAAGTTCAAAATGAAGGATGGTGAAGGTGTCACTAAATGTACTCTAGGCTTGCTCTTATCACAAATGAGATTGGCATTAGGGAGTGAAGAGACGACAAATTCATCATCAAGAAGATCCTAAGAGCATTGGATGGAAAGTATGATACGAGACATTGATCCAAATGATGCCAAACTACAAAGATCTCAAGCCAACGGAAGTCATTGGAAGAATTGTTGCTCATGAGATGCCACCAAGGATAAGGAGGAACTTACAACAAGTCAAGTGGTGCTTACGGCCTCAAGTGAAGCCCCACATCATCAAGTGAGAAACAAACCTTCAATGAAGAATTGAGCTTAATGGTGAAGAACTTCAACAAATTCTACAAGAGTAGAAGCAAAGAAAGAAGCTCCAAGTCAAGGTCTTACAATGACAAAAGATCATTAGTGAGAGCTAATTGCTAATTGTGGGAGACCCACACAATTCCAATGAGGTACCGAACCTACAAAAAAGAAGAGAAGATCTCCGAAGAAGAAGCAAAAGAGAAGAATCACCACCAAGAGAGAGGAGGAGAGAGATGATCAGAGGAACGAAGACCCTCATGGAGAAGCAAGGACTTAAAGGAAGGACAAGTCATCAAGGAGCTACAAAACAAGACATCAAGCTCATGTTGGTGAATGGGTATCCGCCCGACCGGCTAATCACGAGAGAAGCTTATCAATCCGATCAATATACTCAAGATGAAGGTGTTGCCGGTTAGCACTTGTGTCAACCAACCCTACTATATATTTGATTCACCAAATGAAGGAATTGGAAGATGCTTCATGGCCAAAGGTCCAAAGGTAACACATCCCGAGTATGTTGATTTCAATAGTGATGAAGATGACTTGTTTGTGGATGATGATTTACTTGTTGACAACTCTAGTGATGAATACTATGATGAAACGTCAATTAATCATGCTAATCAAGATAAAACGAATGACAATGATAAGGAGAAGATTGAGCTTCTAACTAAAGAACTAAACACTCTTAAGTTGGCTCATGAAACTATCTTCAAGATCATCGAGAACTTTAAGGGCCCATGAGAAGTTAGGCTTTGAAAAGCTCAATCTTGATCAAGAGCATGAGTTCTAAAGGCAATCAATCATGATCTCCGAAGAAAAGTTCTTCTTACATTGCCAAACGCTTACTCTTATCTACTTACATGCCTCAAGTCAAGTCTAGTAACAAGTACAAGAAAGATACTTTCTAGTAGTAACAATAATAATGTCAAATCTAATATTGTCGCTTTAGTAGTTCTCTTGATTCCACTAATGATTCTCTTAGCCAAGTTACACTTGAGCAAGAAAATAGCTTATTGAAGGGAATTATAGAGAAGTGTTTACAAGAGCCTTGCCGGAGTAAGCAATTCGAGGAAATTGTACACAAGCAAGGAAGGCACAGAAGAATCAAGGTGTTGGTTTTGAACAAAAGTTCAATGCCAATGGAGTTGAGGGAAGAAGATCAATGCACCAAGACAAAGTTTGTTCCTTAACAAGAGAAGTATGATCCTACTTCCTTCAAGGAACATGCCCAAGATGATCTTCCACCACAAGACCACAAGAACAAAGGCAAGGACAAGCTTCAAGAAGAGATTGATGTATGCAATGTCAGGTACTGCACTCTGATAAATGCCTTGCTATAAGTCTAGCGTGGAGGTACCAAAGTAATCCAGGAGGATCATCGATGTCGGTCAAGAACATCCCTAAATACCCAAAAGGACTAAGGATATGTTTCTCAGATATGGAGGTGACAAAGAGCTCATCGTAAATGGTTACGCTGATGCTTTGATAATCGATCCGACGATTCTAAATCACAAACCGGATACGATGGTTTACATTAAACTGTGGAGCGTCATTGGTGCGCTTCAAAGCAAAGGCCGTAGCGGATCTACATGTGAAGATACATAGCTGCTTCGAAGCAGCCAATGAAGGAATCTGGATGAAGGAGTTCTATCCATCTAGGTGTCATACCTAGTGCATCGTCCAATGAAAATCTTTGTGACAATATCGAGCGATTGCCTTAGCGGCGAATCCAGATTTCACAAGAGAACCAAGCACATCAAGAGACGCCTAATTCCATCCGGATCTAGTCTGTGGGAGACATAGAGATTTCAGAAGATACATACGGATCTAATGTTGCATCGCCGACTAAGCCTCTTCCACGAGCAAAACATGATCAACACCAAGACTCATGGGTGTTAGAATCATTACCGTAATCTAGATTATTGACTTAGTGCAAGTGGAGATGAAGGAAATATGCCCTAGAGGCAATAATAAAGTTATTATTTATTTCTCATATCATGATAAATGTTTATTATTCATGCTAGAATTGTATTAACCGGAAACATAATACATGTGTGAATATATAGACAAACATAGTGTCACTAGTATGCCTCTATTTGACTAGCTTGTTAATCAAAGATGGTTATGTTTCCAACCATGAACAAGGAGTTGTTATTTGATTAACAAGGTCACATCATTAGTTGAATGATCTGATTGAATGACCCATTCCGTTAGCTTAGCAACACCATCGCTTAGTATGTTGCTATTGCCTTCATGACTTATACATGTTCCTATGACTATGAGATTATGCAACTCCCTGCTTCCGGAGGAACACTTTGGTCCTACCAAACGCCACAACGAATCGGGTGATTATAAAGGAGTACTACAGGTTCCCAAAGGCGATGTTGGTTGGCGATTTCGAGATTAGGATTTGTCATCCAATGCTCGAGAGGTATCTCGGCCTCTCGGTAATGCACATCACTTAAGCCTTGCAAGCATTGTAACTAATGAGTTAGTTGTAGATGATGTATTACGGAACGAGTAAAGAGACTTGCGTAACGAGATTGAACTAGGTATTGATACCGACGATCAATCTCGCAAGTAACATACCGATGACAAAGGAACAACGATGTTGTTGTGCGGTTCACCAATAAAGATCTTCAGAGAATATGTAGGAACCAATATGGGCATCCGTGTCCCGCTATTGGTTATTGACCGAGACGGTCTCCCATGTCTACATTGTTCTCAACCGTAGGGTCCGACGCTAAGGTTTCGGCGATGCTTTATTATGAGTTTATATATTTTGATGTATCAAGGTTGTCTTGAGTCCCTGATGTGATCACGACATGACGAGGAGTCTTTAAATGGTCGAGACATAAAGATTGATATATTGACGGATATATTTGGACACCGGAAAGGTTCCGTGAGATTGGAAATATACCTGAGTCCGGAGGTTACCGAACCCCCTAAGTATATGGGCCTTATTGGGCCTTAGTGAAGGGAGGGAGAAGGAGCAAGGAGGCGCCCCCAAGCCCAATCCGATTGGGAGGGGGCCGCCTCTTCCTTCTCTCCTCCCTCTTCCTTCCTTCTCCTACTCCTAATAGAGAGGGGCCAAACCACTTGGAGTAGGTTGCCCCTAGGGTGCGCCACCCCTTGGGCCGCCTCCTCCTCCCTCCTTTATATACGGGGTAGGGGCACCTAGACAAACAAGTTGATCATTGAGATCGCTCTAGCTGCAGCGTGCCCCTCCACGATATTACACATCGGTCATATTGTAGCGGTGTTAGCGGCCTCGCGACAGAGAACATCAAGATCGCACCACGCCGTCAGGTTGACGGAAACCTCCTCCGCCTGGATCGGAGATCGGCGCCATCGAGCTGACGCGGTCAAGAACCTCGAGGTGCCGGAGTAACGTGTTGATCGGTCGGACCGGAGGACGACGATACTTCTCTATGTTGCGCCCACGCCTCTTCGGTCCACGAGGGTACGAGACAACACTCTCCTCTCGCTGCTATGCATCACCATGATCTTGCGGTGCGAGGAATTTTTTGAAATTACTACGCTCCCCAACAAGGGCATCGAGCTCAGGTTTTATGGTTTGATGTTATATGCACGAGTAGAACACAAGTGAGTTGTGGGCTATATAAATCATACTCTTACCAGATGTCATACTTTGTTCGGGCGGTATTGTTGGATGAAGCGCCCGGACCGACATTCCAGACGCTTACGCGAGACTGGTTT
>JAHHZJ010006787.1:0-19408 GCA_021437245.1 Aegilops speltoides | reverse complement strand
ACCTTGTCTATGCCATCATGGCTTACGCCCATGGAGGACTAGCCTTACTGGGTAGATCTTCACGAAGTAGGCGATCTCCTTGCCCTTACAAACTCCTTGGTTCAACTCCACATCATGACGGAGGCTCCCAAGTGACACCTAACCAATCTAGGAGGCACCACCTCCAAAAGGTAATAGATGGTGTTGGTGATGATGAACTCTTGCTCTTGTGCTTCAAATGATATCTCCCCAACACTCAACTCTCCTCACCGATTTGGCTGTGGTGGAGGAAGGATTGAGTGGAAAGCAACTTGGGAAGGCTAGAAATCAAGTTTCATATGGTGGGAGGGAGCAACTTGATCTCAACACAAGGGTAGGTAGTTTTCTTCTCGTAAATGTAAGGTAGGAGTGGTAGTTCTTTCGATGGCTCTTCCACTAATGAAGAGGAGGTGGAGGGTATTTATAGCCTCCACACAAAATCCAACTGCTACACACATTTGACCAATCTCGGCCGACCGGTTGACAACTCGGTGGACCGAAAGTTCAAATCTTAGAACGTTGGGATTTTCGTGGGACCGAAAATACAATCTCTTGCTAGTCCGATTCTTCCAAAGTCTAGGGTTTGCCAATCTTTGGGACCGACTTTTATCATCTCGGTGACACCGATTTGAGTACGTATGTTACGTAGCTTGGCAACACCAATTTCGTATGACCGAGTTTGGAATCGGAAAATCCGAGAATCTTAGGGTTTGGGTATATGGCTGAGGTGGTTCATCTCGTGTGATCGAGTTTGGAATCGGTGGACCGAGATTACTTATGGGTTTATGTTGGAATGAAAGATTGCTGATAGTTTGAGAGATAAATCACTAAGCACTTAGAGCAACCAGATCATCATCATAACCTCATCCCCTTTAATAGTATTGGCTTTCCTATGGACTCAATGTGATCTTGGATCACTAAACCAAAAATGGAGTCTTGAGCTTTTGCCAATGTTTTCCTTAGCATTTTGAGGGGTCCACATCATCACCATTGCCATACCCATATCAATCGAACTTTCTCAAATATTCTCAAGAAATGATTAGTTCAATGATATATATGTTGTTATTAATTACCAAAACCACCGGGATTAGTTGCACTTTCAATCTCCCCCTTTTTGGTAATTGATGACAACATATAGATCAAAGCTTCGACAAATGATATAATCAATGAATAACATCATCGCTTTGAGAAGTATGTGATAAGCAAGAGCTCCCCCTAAATTTGTGCATTATTTAAGATTTGCGTTTGAATGCAAATGCACAATCGATTAGGATCATGGGTCACTCTTCCATGTCACATACATCTTGGTGGAGCGCACAAAATGATAAGAATGAATTACATGCACCCAATCACCAAGACATGAGTAAATGATCATACAAGATATGAATAGCATATGATAAGCATTAAGCACACATTAAGGCATAGTACGATCAAGCACTCATCAAAGTAGAGCAAACGTAGTATCAAACACACAGAATGTCTCAAAGATATGAATGGAATATGATAAGCATCAAGCACACATTAAGCATAGTATGATCAAGCACTCATCAAGATCGAGCAAACGTAGCAAACGTAGTATCAAACACACGAAATGTCTCAAAGAACTCAAAAGTATCTCAAGGAAAAACACAAACGAAAGAGCAAAAACGAGCACTCTCTCTCTCGAAGCCCTATGATCTATACACTTTTCCCTTTGGCAACAAGTTACCAAAAGTTCGAAGGTATAGAGCTAATCGCCACTTGGGACTCGCCGGCGGCTCCTGCTCAAGGCCGATGGAGTGGAGATAGCTGATCTCGCAAAGCTTCGCAAGTCTGTGGAGCCGAGGAGTGGATACCGAGCCGGTGCCGAACCGACGGAGCTGTAGGAGGTGCTGATGTAGTAGCCCCGGGTCTGGCATCGAATAGCAATGATCCGGGCTTTAGGGCACTGCAGCAGCTGCTCATAGTCATCCCGACTAGATCATCTTCCATCTCCTTCATGAGCTCTCGCTTTTCCTCTTCGCTTCCTCGATGTCCGCCTCAAGCTTGTTGACGGTGACCTGCACTTCACCACCTTTGACGCCCGAGCATGGAACTTATCTTCAACTATCCTCTCAAGGCTCTCTTGAGATCTGCACTATGCTGGCCAAAGCGAGCTCAATTCTCCGAGTGGCTTCAAGAAGTTGTTCTCAACACTCTTGGGCTTTGCTCACGCTTCCTTCTCAGCTTTAGCTTGTTTGGCAGCTTCAGACTTAGCATGTCCTTCGACAGATGTGGGAGCATCCTCACCATCACAACCTCATTATCTTCATGTTCAGCTGCAGTGGCAAGTGGGGTCTATCCAATGTAGGTGTCCGTGCAAACTTGGCATTGATGAGCATCAATATGCGAGCAAACCCACACGACTTCTTCTCCGTCTCTGTCACGTCCTCTTGATAGTCTCAACTATCGTGTCCATCACCTTAAAAGGTGCCTTCGATCTAGAATGTGCAGATGTTGATAGAATACCTCTTATCATGCGGTGGTCTCCTCGACTTAGGCATCAAAGTATGCCTCGTAATGGTGTTGGTGGTTGGGAGACCCGCTCAAGGTAATAGACTCAACCAAGCTTCCATATCTCAACATCCTTCTCGTGTACCTCATTGTACATGTTCTTCATTGACTCGTGATTCTTCTTTGAATGCCATAGACATCAACATCATCATCCTTGATACTGAGCATTCAGCAATGCTTCCATTCTTCAACAAAGAATGGAATCTCTCCTTCCGTCATCCATACAATTCGCCATCCGATAGAAGTGTGTGGTGGCATAGAACCGCATGATCATCTCATCATTCCAAGCACCATTTCCGACCAACAAACTCGCAATCCCACAAGCAAAGGAAGCTCTCATGCACATGTGGGAAATAGTCTCGTGTTTTCATCGTCGATGTATTCCAAATAATATCCGTGTCAAGAATAATTGGCTTTTTATCCATGAGCACCGCCTCATAAAAGTCTTGTTGCTTTCTAGTGTGGAATCTTGGGTCAATCTGCTGTTCTTCTCCTCGTGGCATATGGATCAACTTGCCTCCATAGCCCGAGACCTTTGTCCTTCCTTCCTTCATATTTTCAGCTCGAGGATGAGCATCATTATGAACTCGCAATTTCGTCTCGAGCTTTAGCAAAACATGTGCCTCTTCATCGATTCTCGCAGTGGCACATTGTCCTTCTTCTTCTTTGAAGGTGTATGTTCTCACAGCTTTTTTTGCTTGGCAGCAGGTTTGGCTTGGGCTGCCTTTGCTGAGCTGATGGCTTAGCTTTTGTGGGTGCTCCTGCCTCGATGGCATCTCCCATCAACTTCGCTTCGAGGAGGCCGAGGTGCTTCCTCATCCGAATCATCATCATCATCGCCTTCTTCATGAACTAGCCTCTTCCTCTTGGAAGTTTTCTTGATCTTGCCGGAGGTTTCTTCTTCCATGCCGAGCTTCAGGCAACAAAGGATTTCTTCACCTTGCTTGTGCCTTTCTTTGATCTGCTTCCTTGATAGCCCTTGGCAACCACTTGCCTTTTTGGCTTTGAAGTTATCTCCTCATCTCGCAACAAAATCGAATCCTCCTCATCGTAATTCTCTTCCTCCCGCCCCGTGGCAGCAGCAGTCCACTTGGAGTGCTTCTCTCCATCATCCGAAAAACTGCTCTTCAGACTTGTAGCTGCCTCGAATCTCAACCGCATTTCAGACTGTTCGACTATCACTTCCATCGCATATGACCGACAACCTCGTGAATAGATTAGGTATAGGCGTAATAGAAGAGTTATCACAAACCGCAGAGGATTTTGCAAAAGAATGAGTTCAAACATTAGTTTTAGGTTTTCACAGTATACATTTCGTCTCGACCGAGTCTATAGATTCGTGAATCCAAGTGTCTCAACAAACCATATACACCACTTTCGTTGGACCGAAATGGGTTTCGGCCCAGCCGAGAGCACTAGGGTTTCACTAAATCTTCACTTCGGTCTTTCCGATTTGTACAACTCGGTTTCACCGAAAAGTGCAAAGGCAATGACCAGAGGCCAAATCGGTCATCCGAGAATGTAGAATCGGTCACACCGAGATGTGTTCGCGGAAACCTAACCCTAAAATTTTCACTCAATTTTGTTCTATGATCTAATCTGGCGGATAGAAGATTTCAATCTTGGCAAGAAACTAGGCAAAGCCTATCGTGCATTGAATCAGCGGTTTGAAGCACGAGAGGGATGAAACTCACCCAATGCGGTGGAGTTTCACTACGGCGGCAACGGCGCGATGAGAAAGACCGCTGACGGCGATGGAGACTCATGCGAGGGCGCACAGTGACGGCGGAGACGATCCGAGACCAAGGCGACGCAGCTAAGGGTTTGAGGGCGAGCGCTTGAAGAAGTAATCAACGCGCTGCCCTCCTCGAGTATATATACCTTCGGTTGTCGGTGGGACCGAAGTTGAAAACTCGTGGGACCGAGATGGTTAATCGCAGCAAGCACACACTTCGTCACGCCGAATTTGTAACTCGGTTTCACCGAGGTGAAAACCTAGATCAATCCAAGTGATTTCGGTCTCGTCCGATTTGAGTATATCGGTTTGACCGAAAGTACTTAGAAGGTTTTGGAAGTTTAGGCTTTTGACGGATCGGTGGTCCGAGTGCTCCTCACTCTGGTCCGTCCAAAAAGTCTTGTTCAAAGTTTGTGATATAAGCATGAATAGAGTTTGAGACAAGAAAGCATAGATAGCTAGGAGGAACTTAGGCATTCTTGTCCATCCATTTGGTCAAAAAGAAAACCAAAAGACCAAAGCAACAAATGGATGTCCTCGAATGGATAAAATCATGCATCCAACATGCTCACACAATAAGATAGCAAATGAAATATGTGTCAAACATGCACAAACAAAACACTTAGCAACTAGCACACAATTTGGCGATGACTAGGTCATCTATATATGAGTATATTGATTTAGGAGTCAAATGAGAACATTTGATCATAGGTCATACTCATCGCTTAAGCACAAGTGGGGTTACCACTTTTCCATAAAGCATTAATGTGTTCACATCATTAGAAGATGCTTTAGCTCATTTCTTTAGAGCAAAGCTCCCTTGATGTGAGAACCCTTTTAAAGGGTCAAACTAACCTTGGGTTGTCGTTGAAGACTTCATGTAGATGTTGAAGATGTGGATGCTCAATGTTGATGAAGATCATCAAGAGTTGGGAGCAATCCTTTGATTCGGCACTTTCAATACCTACATGGGTTAGTCCCACAAGGAACAAACAAGAATATCCATGGACATAGATTGAAGTACACAATAGATGATGTCCATGAAAGCAATGATTACCTTGTCCCTTGACTTACCAACATGAGGGTTTGTGACTCCATGAACTAGTGCAAGATGTGAAAGTTGATTGCACAAGTTCTTGCCAAAATGAATGTGAGTGAAGTATGTTGGCGAGTCACCTCAAGAACTCTCTAGTTCTTCTTCTTCGATCCACATCATCTTGATGGGAATCCTTGGGGTAGTAGTTGAGCTTGTCAAGTAGAACTTGAAGTTGCCTTGGGAACCCACTTGACCATGGCCTTGGGTGCTTCAATGAATGCATCAATCTCCTCTTGAAGCTTGTCCTTGCCTTTTAGCTTGTGGTCTTGTGGTGGAAGGTCATCTTGAGCTTGTTCCACATTGAAGAAGTAGGATCATACTTCTCCTCTTGAGAAACAAACTTTGGAGTGATATTGACCTTCTTCCCATTCAACACCCTCGGCGTGAACTTTCGCTCAAAACCAATTCCTTGATTCTTCCTGTCTTCCTTGCTTAAGTAACAATTTCTCAAAGCTCTTGCTTCCGCAAGACTCTTGTAGACACCTTTCTATAATCCCTTTCAATAGACTATTTTCTTGCTCAAGTGAAACTTGGCTTGAAACATTGTTAGTGGAATCAAGAGAATTACTAGAAGTAACAACATTTGATTTAGCATGATTATTGTTACTACTAGATGAAGAATTTTTCTTATGCTTGTCATGCTTAGTTTTGATAGGTGGCAAGAAATTAGACAAGAGAAGTCGCTTGGCAAGATATGAAGAACTCTTCTTCAAGATCGCCATTGATAGCTTTTAGAAACTCATGTTCTTGCTCTAGATTGAGCTTCTCGCGTAGCTTCTCATGAGATCTTAGGAGCTCTCTATGATCTTCTTGAGTTGTTTCATGAGCTAACTTAAGAGTGTTTAGTTCTTTAGTTAGACGCTCAATCTCCTTCATAGCATTGTCATTCGACTCTTCTCGACTATAAAGACTACTAGCATGTTCATCATTACTAAGCTCACTAGATTTATCATGTAAAAGCTCATCTTCACCAAGCAAGTCATCCTCATCACTATCAAAGTCAATAAACTCAGGGTGTGATACCTTGGGGCCTTTTGCCATGAAGCATCTTCCAATTCCCTCATTTGGTGAATCAAATATGTCATAGGAGTTGGAGTTGAGGACACGAGAGCAAGACCGCAACACCTTCATCTTGATCAGATTCGAGTTGGAGTGATAGCTTCTTTCGAGTGATTGTCTGAGTCGGAGCCGAAACCCATTCACCAACATGAGCTTGATGTTTTCTTCTTGTGTAGCTCCTTGATGACTTGTCTTTCCTTTCCTAATCCTTGCTTCTCCGAGAGGATCTTCGCTCATAACGATCATCTCTACTCCTTCTCTTTTCGAGGCGACTCTTCTCTTGAGCTTCTTCTTCTTGGAGATTCTTCTTCTCTTGTGGGGAGTCGAACACTCATTTGAGTAGTGTCCGGTCTTCCACAATTGTAGCAGCTTCGATCACGACTAGAAGATCTCTTTTCATCATATGATCTAGACTTTGAGCTTCTTTCCTTGCTTCTACTCTTGTAGAATTTGTTGAAGTTCTTCACCATTAGGCTTATCTCTTCATTGGAAACTAGCTTGTCACTTGAGGTTGTGGGAGCTTCAACTGCAGCTTTGTAAGCACCACTTGACTTGTTGTGAAGCTCTTCCTTATCTTTAAGTGTCATCTCATGAGCAACAATCCTTCCAATGACTTCGTAGGCTTGAGATCTTTGTAGTTTGGCATCATTTGGATCAAAGTGCACACGGTGTCATACTTTCCATCCAAAGCTCGAGAATCTTCTTGATGATGAATCGGTCGGTCATTTCTTCACTTCCTAAGCCTGCCATCTCATTGGTGATGAGAGCAAGCCTAGAGTACATTTCAAATAATTCTTCACCTTCCTTCATCTTGAACTTGTCAAGTCGACCTTGAAGAACATCTAGCTTTGATTCCTTCACGGACTCGCACCTTCGCATTTCACCAAAGTATCCCAAATCTCTTTGCATTCTCAAGACGGCTGATCTTGTTGAACTCCTCGACACAAAGCATTGAAGAGAATGTCACAAGCTTGAGCATTGTTCAGAACATCCGCAACTCATCCGCAGAGCTTCGCGATCCGAACTTTTCCTTCCTCAAGAACTCACCTTGCAAGCCAACACAAATAATGCCCCATGCGCAGGTTATGTCCAAGAATATGCATTTTCATTTTGTGCTTCCAACTAGCAAAATTTGAACCATCAAAGTAAGGACCTCACGGAAATTACCTCACTAGACGCCATACTCTCCTAGGTTGTGAAACCAAGCTTATGGAGTCCAATGCAATGGAAACCAATCCAATGGAGACCAAAGCTCGATACCACTTGTAGGATCGGAAGTATGTCTAGAGGGGGGTGATTAGACTACTTGACAACTTAAAAACTTAGCCTTTGATTGGAGTAGATTTTAGCAAGTTCACAATGATGACCAAGTCAAGTATCACCCTACACATGCAATTCTAGAGTTGTGGCAGCGAAAGTAAATTGCACGATAGTAAATGAGAGGTGGAGAAGAGCAAACGCAATATGGAGACACGGAGATTTTTTCTCGTGGTTCCGATAGGTGGTGCTATCGCCAATCCACGCTGATGGAGACTTCAACCCACGGAGGGTAACGGCCATGAGAGTCCACGGAGGGCTCCACCCACGAAGGGTCCACGAAGAAGCAACCTTGTCTATGCCATCATGGCTTACGCCCACGGAGGACTAGCCTTACTCGGGTAGATCTTCACGAAGTAGGCGATCTCCTTGCCCTTACAAACTCCTTGGTTCAACTCCACATCATGACGGAGGCTCCCAAGTGACACCTAACTAATCTAGGAGGCACCACCTCCAAAAGGTAATAGATGGTGTTGGTGATGATGAACTCCTTGCTCTTGTGCTTCAAATGATATCTCCCCAACACTCAACTCTCCTCACCGATTTGGCTGTGGTGGAGGAAGGGATTGAGTGGAAAGCAACTTGGGAAGGCTAGAAATCAAGTTTCATATGGTGGGAGTGGAGCAACTTGATCTCAACACAAGGGTAGGTAGTTTTCTTCTCGTAAATGTAAGGTAGGAGTGGTAGTTCTTTCTCGATGGCTCTCTCCACAAATGAAGAGGAGGTGGAGGGTATTTATAGCCTCCACACAAAATCCAACTGCTACACACATTTGACCAATCTCGGCCGACAAGTTGATAACTCGTGGGACCGAAAGTTCAAATCTTAGAACGTTGGGATTTTCGTGGGACCGAAAATACAATCTCTGCTAGTCCGATTCTTCCAAAGTCTAGGGTTTGCCAATCTCGTGGGACCGATTTTCTCATCTCGGTGACACCGATTTGAGTACGTATGTTACGTGGCTTGGCAACACCAATTTCGTATGACCGAGTTTGGAATCGAAAATCCGAGAATCTTAGGGTTTGGGTATATGGCTGAGGTGGTTCATCTCGCGTGACTGAGTTTGGAATCGTGGGACCGAGATTACTTATGGGTTTATGTTGGAGTGAAAGATTGCTGATAGTTTGAGAGATAAATCACTAAGCACTTAGAGCAACCAGATCATCATCATAACCTCATCCCCTTTAATAGTATTGGCTTTCCTATGGACTCAATGTGATCTTGGATCACTAAACCAAAAATAGAGTCTTGAGCTTTTGCCAATGTTTTCCTTAGCATTTTGAGGGGTCCACATCATCAATATTGTTATACCCATATCAATCGAACTTTCTCAAATATTCTCAAGAAATGATTAGTTCAATGATATATATGTTGTTATTAATTACCAAAACCACCTGGGATTAGTTGCACTTTCACGTGGTGGTGGTGGATGAGTGTGGCACCAGCAGGCTTCGCCAAGCACCACGGGAGAGGAGGAGTACTTTGGGGTGAGAGGAGAGGGCTGCAACCAAAGGCGTAGATCGAATCACGGAGAGGGCATTGCTGTGGTGTTCTCATCCCTTGGCAGCCCCATGCCTCACTATTTATAGGGGAGGGGGGCTGCGCCCCTTTAGGGTTTCCCCCCCAAGGGGCGCGGCCAGCCCCTAGATCCCATCTAGTGGAGGCTAGAGGGGAGAGAGGGGAGGCGCACCTGATGGGCCTTAGGCCCATCTCGAGGCTAGGGTTTGCCCCCTTCCCCACTTCCCACGCTTGGGCCTTGGTGGGGGCCCAGCCCACCTAGGGGCTGGTCCTCCCACACTTGGCCCACACAGCCTTCTCGGGCAGGTGGCCCCACTTGGTGGACCCCTCGACCTCCCTGTGGTCCCAGACGCTATCGATAAACCCAAACTTTTCCTGACCAAAACAGACTTCCCATATATAAATCTTTACCTCCCGACCATTCCTCGAACTCCTCGTGACGTCCCGATCTCATCCGGACTCAACAACATTCGCAACCACATACAAGCTTCCTTTATAACCCTAGCGCCATCGAACCTTATGTGTAGACTCTACGGTTCGGGAGACATGTAGACATGACCGAGACGTTTCTCCCATCAATAACCAACAACGGATCTGGATACCCATGTTGGCTCCTACATGTTCCACGATGATCTCATCGGATGAACCACGATGTCAAGGACTCACCGATCCCGTGATACAATTCCCTTTGTCTAGCGGTATTTTACTTGCCCGAGATTCGATCGCTTCAGATACCGATACCTTGTTCAATCTCGCATCGCAAGTCTCTTTACTCGCTCCGAACAAATCATCCCGTGATCAACCCCTTAATCACATTGTGCACATTATGATGATGTCCTACCGAGTGGGCCCAGAGATACCTCTCCGCTTGCACGGAGTGACAAATCCTAGCCTCGATCCGTGTCAACCCAAAAGACACTTTCGAGATACCGTAATGCACCTTTATAGTCACCCATTTACGCCAGACGCTTGATACACCCAAAGCACTCCTACGGTATCCGGAGTTACACGATCTCATGGTCTAAGGAAGAGATACTTGACATTGGAAAAGCTCTAGCAAACTAACTACACGATCTTTGTGCTATGCTTAGTATTGTCTTGTCCATCACATCATTCTCCTAATGATGTGATCCCGCTATCAACTACATCCAATGTCCATAGTCAGAAACCATGACTATCTGCTGATCACAACGAGCTAGTCAACTAGAGGCTCACTAGGGACATATTGTGGTCTTTGTATTCACACGCAGTATTATGATTTCCTGATAATACATTTATAGCATGAATAAAAGACAATTATCATGAACAAGGAAATATAATAATACTTTTATTATTGCCTCTAGGGCATATTTCCAACAGTCTCCCACTTGCACTAGAGTCAATAATCTAGTTCACATCGTCATGTGATTTAACATTGACAGGTCACATCGCCATGTGACCAACATCATCAAATGAGTTTTGGGGTTTGATCAAGTTTTGCTTGTGAGAGAGGTTTTAGTCAACGGGTCTGAACCTTTCAGATCCGTGTGTGCTTTGCAAATTTTTAGGTCATATTGTAAATGCAGCTTCCACGCCCCACTTGGATCTATTCCAAATGGTCGCTCCACTATATGTATCCGGTTTGCTACTCAGAGTCACTCGGATAGGTGTTAAAGCTTGCATCGACGTAACCCTTTACGCTGAACTCTTTATCACCTCCATAATCGAGAAACATGTCCTTATTTACTCCAAGGACAATTTTGATCACTGTCCAATGATCCATTCCTCGGATCATTCTTGTACCCCTTGATCGACTCATGGCAAGGCACACTTCCGTGCGGTACACAAAGATAGCATACTATAGAGCCTATGTATAAAGCATAGGGACGACCTTCGCCCTTTCTCTCTCTTCCGCCGTGGTCGAGCTTTTAAGTCTTAACTTCATACCTTACATGTCGCAAGAAGTCATTCTTTGATCGATCCATCTTGAACACCTTCAAGATCATGTTAAGGTATATGCTCATTTGAAAGTACCATTAAGCTGCTTTTGATCTATCCTCATAGATCTTGATGCTCAATGTTCAAGTAGCTTAAACCAGGTTTTCCATTGAAAACACCTTTCAAATAACCCTATATGCTTTCCAGAATTTACATCATTTCGATCAACAATATGTCAATGACATATACTCACCGAAATTTATAGTGCTCCCACTCACTTCTTTGGAAATACAAGTTTTCATAAATTTGTATAAACCCAAAATCTTTGATCATCTTATCAAAGTACATATTCCAACTCCGAGATGCTTACTCCATTCTTAGAAGGATCGCTGAGCTAGCATACCTTTTAGCATCCTTAGGATCGACAAAACTTTTCCGATTGTATCACATACAACCTTTCCTTACTTAAACCGGTAAGGAAACTCATTTTGACATCCATCCGCCAGATTTCATAAATGCAACTAATGCTAACATGATTCCGACGGACTTAAGCATCGCCACGGATGAGAAAATTTCATCGTAGTCAACTCTTTGAACTTGTGAAAACTCTTCGCCACAAGTCGAGCTTCATAGACGGTGACATTACCGCCCACGCCCGCTCTTCTTCTTAAAGATCCATTTATCTCAATGGCTTGCCGATCATCGGCAAGTCCACCAAAGTCCATGCTTTGTTCTCGATACATGGATCCTATCTCGGATTTCATGGCTTCTAACCATTTGTCGGAATTTGGGCCCACCATTGCTTCTCCATAGCTCGAGGTTCATTGTTGTCTCAGCAACATGACCTTCAAGACAGGATTACTGCACCACTCTTAAGCAAAGACGCATCCTTGTCACCCTACGAGGTACGGTAGTGACTTGATCCAAAGTTTCATGATCACTATCATAAGCTTCTACTTCAATTGGTGTAGGTGCCACAGGAACAACTTCCTGTGCCCTGCTACATACTTGTTGAAGTGACGGTTCAATAACCTCATCAAGTCTCCACCATCCTCCCACTCAACTTTTCGAGACAAACTTTTCCTCGAGAAAGGACCCGATTCAAGAAACAATCCATATTGCTTTCGGATCAGAATTAGGAGGTATACCCAACTGTTTTGGGTGTCCTATGAAGATGCATTTTATCCGCTGGGTTCGAGCTTATCAACCTCAAACTTTTTCACATAAGCGCCGAGCCCCAAACATTTAAGAAATGACAGCTTAGGTTTCTCTAAACCATAGTTCATACGGTGTCATCTCAACGGAATTACGTGGTGCCCTATTTAAAGTGAATGTGGTTGTCTCTAATGCCTAACCCATAAACGATAGTGGTAATTCGATAAGAGACATCATGGTACGCACCATATCCAATAGGGTGCAACTATGATGTTCGGACACACCATCACACTATGGTGTTCCAGGCGGTATTAATTGTGAAACAATTTCCACAATGTCTTAATTATGTACAAAGCTCAGAACTCAGATACTCATCTCTATGATCATATCATAGACATTTCATCCTCTTGTCACGATGATCTTCAACTTCACTCAAATTACTTGAACCATTCAATAATTCAGACTTTTGTTTCATCAAGTAAATATACTCTACATCTACTCAAATCATCCGTGAAGTAAGAACATAACGATATTCATCAGATGCCTCAAAGACTCATTGGACTGCACACATCAAAATGTGTTACTTCCAACAAGTTGCTATCTTGTTCCATCTTATCAAAACCGAGGCTTTTCAGTCATCTTGCCCATGTGGTATGATTTGCATATCTCAAGTGATTCAAAATCAAGTGAGTCCAAACGATCCATCTGCATGGAGTTTCTTCATGCATATGCACCAATAGACATGGTTCGTGATGTCTCAAACTTTTCAAAACGAGTGAGTCCAAAGATCCATCAACATGGAGCTTCTTCATGCTTTTACACCAATATGACTTACATGGCAAAGTGCCACAAGTAAGTGGTACTATCATTACTATCTTATATCTTTTGGCATGAAAATGTGTATCACTACGATCGAGATTCAATAAACCATTCCTTTTAGGTGCAAGACCATTGAAGGTATTATTCAAATAAATAGAGTAACCATTATTCTCCTTAAATGAATAATCAGACATGTATAGACATAATCCAATCATGTCTATGCTCAACGCAAACACCAAATCTCGATGGTAGAGGGAGCGTATGATGCTTGATCACATCAACCTTGGAAACACTTCCAACACATATCGTCACCACCTTTAGCTAGTCTCCATTTATTCCGTAGCTTTTATTTCGAGTTACTAACACTTAGCAACCGAACCGTATCTAATACCCTCGTGCTACTAGGAGTACTAGTAAAGTACACATTAACATAATGTATATCCAATATACTTCTATCGACCTTGCCAGCCTTCTCATCTACCAAGTATCTAGGGTGGTTCCGCCTAGTGACTATTCCCTTATCACGTACACTTAGTCTCGGTTTGGGTTCAACCTTGGGTTTCTTCACGGAGCAGCAATGATTTGCCGCTTCATGAAGTATCCCTTCTGCCCTTGCCCTTCTTGAAACTAGTGGTTTCACCAACCATCAACAATTGATGCTTCTTCTGATTTCTACTTTCATGTGTCAAACATCGTGAATACCTCAAGGATCATCATATCTATCCCTCGATATGTTATAGTTCATCACGAAGCTCTAGCAGCTTGGTGGCAATGACTTTGGAGAAACATCACTATCTCATCCGAAGATTAACTCCCACTCGATTAAAGTGATTGTTGCACTCGCAGAATCTGAGCACAAGCTCAACGATTGAGCTTTTCTCCTTAGTTTGCGTGCTAAGAAAATCGCCGGAGGTCTCATACCTCTTGTCGTGGGCACGAGCCTGAAAACTCAATTTCAGCCCTCAAACATCTCATATGTTCCGCGACGCTTCAAAAACATCTTTGGTGCCTTAATTCTAAACCGCTTATCCGAACTATCACGTAGTTATCAAACGCGTATGTCCGATGTTCGCAACATCCACAAACGACGCTTGGGGTTCAAAGACATTGAGCGTGCATTAAGGACATAAGCTTTCTATCGTCCGCATAATCGCCATCGCAACTTTCAACTATATTTTCTAGGAACATATCTAAACAAGGGAACTAAAGCGCCAGCCATTTACATAATTTGCAAAGATCTTTTGACTATGTTCAGATAATTAAGTTCATCTTATGAACTCCCACTCAGATAGACATCCTCCGTCATCTAAGTGATTACATGATCCAAGTCAACTAGGCCGTGGTCCGATCATCACGTGAGACGGACTAGTCATCATCGGTGAACATCTTCATGTTGATCGATCTACTATACGACTCATGCTCGACCTTTCGGTCTCCGTGTTCCGAGGCCATGTCCGCACATGCTAGGCTCGCAAGTTAACCCCAAGTGTTTTCGCTGTAAAACTGTCTTACACCCGCTGTATGTGAACGTAAGAATCCATCACACCCGATCATCACGTGGTGCTTAGAAGTTTACTTAACCGTAGCAATGGTGCACGCTTAGGGGAGAACACTTTTGAAATTTTGTAAGGATCATCTTATTTACTACCGTCGTCCTAAGTAAACAAGATGCATAAACATGATAAACATCACATGCAATCAAATAGTGACATGATATGGCCAATATCATTTTGCTCCTTTTGATCTCCATCTTCGGGCTCCATGATCATCATCGCCACCGCATGACACCATGATCTCCATCATCATGATCTCCATCATCGTGTTCCATGAAGTTGTCTCGCCAACTTATTACTTCTACTACTATGGCTACCGTTAGCAATAAAGTAAAGTAATTACATGGCGTTGTTCAATGACACGCAGGTCATACAATAAATAAAGACAACTCCTATGGTTCTCGCCGTTGTCATACTCATCGACATGCAAGTCGTGATTCCTATTACAAGAACATGATCAATCTCATACATCACATATCATTCATCACATTCTTCTTGGCCATATCACATCACATAGCATACCCTCGCAAAAACAAGTTAGACGCCCTCTAATTGTTGTTGCATGTTTTACGTGGCTGCTATGGGTTTCTAGCAAGAACGCTTACCTACGCAAAACCACAACGTGATATGCCAATTGCTATTTACCCTTCATAAGGACCCTTTTCATCGAATCCGCTTTACTAAAGTGGAGAGATCGGCACCCGCTAGCCACCTTATGCACGGCGCATGTCAATCGGTGGAACCCGCCTCACGAAGAGTACGTAAGGTCGGTCCGGCCGCTTCATCCCACAATACCGTCAAACAAGATTGACTAGTAACGGTAAGCATATTGAACAACATCAACGCCCACAACTACTTTGTGTTCTACTCGCAAAGAATCTACGAATAGACCTAGCTCATGATGCCATCGCTAGGGAACGAGCGTAAATTCAAAATTTTCCTACGTGTCACCAAGATCTATCTATGGAGAGACCAGCAACGAGTAGTAAGAGAGTGCATCTACATACCCTTGTAGATCGCTAAGCGGAAGCGCTCAAGTGAACGGGGTTGATGGAGTCGATCGCCGTGATTCAAATCACCGATGATCAAGTGTCGAACGGACGCACCTCCGCTGCTCAACACACGTGACAGCCCGACGACGTCTCCCACGCCTTGATCCAGCAAGGAGAGAGGGAGAGGTTGAGGAAGACTCCATCCAGCAGCAGCACAACGGCGTGGTGGTGGTGGATGAGTGTGGCATCCAGCAGGCTTCGCCAAGCACCACGGGAGAGGAGGAGTACTTGGGAGAGAGGAGAGGGCTGCAACCAAAGGCGTAGATTGAATCACGGTATTCTGTGTGTTCTCCGGGCAGCCCTATGCCTCACTATTTATAGGGGAGGGGGGCTGCGCCCCTTTAGGGTTTCCCACCCCAGGGGGCGGCCAGCCCCTGAGATCCCATCCGGGAGGCGGCCAGGGGGGAGAGAGGGGAGGCGCACCTGTGGGGGCCTTAGGCCCATCTCGCCCTAGGGTTTGCCCCTTCCCCACTTCCCACGCCTTGGGCCTTGGTGGGGGCGCCCCAGCCCACCTAGGGGCTGGTCCCTCCCACACTTGGCCCACACAGCCTTCGGGCAGGTGGCCCCACTTGGTGGACCCTCGACCTCCCGTGGTCCCAGACGTTACCGATAAACCCCAAACTTTTCCTATGACCAAAACAGACTTCCCATATATAAATCTTTACCTCCGACCATTCCGAACTCCTCGTGACGTCCGAGATCTCATCCGGACTCAACAACATTCGTAACCACATACAAGCTTCCTTTATAACCCTAGCGCCATCGAACCTTATGTGTAGACCCCACGGGTTCGGGAGACATGTAGACATGACCGAGATGTTCTCCCATCAATAACCAACAAAGGATCTGGATACCCATGTTGGCTCCTACATGTTCCACGATGATCTCATCGGATGAACCACGATGTCAAGGACTCAACGATCCCGTGATACAATTCCCTTTGTCTAGCGGTATTTTACTTGCCCGAGATTCGATCGCTTGTGATACCGATACCTTGTTCAATCTCGCTATCGCAAGTCTCTTTACTCGCTCCGAACACATCATCCCGTGATCAACCCCTTAATCACATTGTGCACATTATGATGATGTCCTACCGAGTGGGCCCAGAGATACCTCTCCGCTTGCACGGAGTGACAAATCCCGCCTCGATCCGTCAACCCAAAAGACACTTTCGAGATACCGTAATGCACCTTTATAGTCACCCAGCTACGCCAGACGCTTGATACACCCAAAGCACTCCTACGGTATCCGGAGTTACATGATCTCATGGTCTAAGGAAGAGATACTTGACATTGGAAAAGCTCTAGCAAAGGAACTACACGATCTTTGTGCTATGCTTAGTATTGTCTTGTCCATCACATCATTCTCCTAATGATGTGATCCCGTTATCAACTACATCCAATGTCCATAGTCAGAAACCATGACTATCTCGTGATCACAACGAGCTAGTCAACTAGAGGCTCACTAGGGACATATTGTGGTCTTTGTATTCACACGTATTATGATTTCCGGATAATACATTTATAGCATGAATAAAAGACAATTATCATGAACAAGGAAATATAATAATACTTTTATTATTGCCTCTAGGGCATATTTCCAACACCATCTAACTTATCTGGCTTTACATGTGAATCTCCTCATTCTTCTGATGAGTCATTTGACTCCAACTATAAACTGTTCAAAAATCAGAATGGTGAAGTATTTGCTAGATATGTTGAACTAATCAGAACGGTTCCCCTATGAAGAAAATCTGTTCCCAAAAGTTATGTTGAAAGTCTTCAGAGAATGTCCTCATGACACCACCTGTGAAGAACAGAACCCCAGATCAAATTCTTCATATGGACCAAATTCTTCATATGGATCCAAGTCCTCATACGGACCAAATTCTCACATGGATCAAATTCTCAAAAGGATCAAAGTCCTCATATGATTATCATTGTGCTAACAACTCGTCTCGCAGGTAGAGCTAAGGGCTATGAATATGTGCATTATTCTTCAAACCATTATGTTCATAAGTCCTCAAGAATTTCTCTCGCTTATTCATATGCTTACCCTAACCCTCTTATGTGAAACGAAATGGTTTGGCATCTTTTCCACCTTTCATATGGTGCTCGCAGAGTGATGAACTCTTTGCCACCCTTCGATGTGGGTGGTGAAGAAAAGAACTAATCTCTTCTGAGGGTCAGTCTCCTGACGTGCTTTAACGCCTCAAGAATTTGTCGGGACCTCGATTTAAATTGTTCGAAAGGACGCAGTTAATCATGATGAAATGAACCTTCATTTCACACGCCCTCATATCGCTATATCTGCTATCGCTTGATGAAATTCATCCGATGAACTTGATATCATATTCTTCACCGATGAAGCATATGAGATTGTAAGTTACACTAATTCATCTCGCAGGATGATCAACCCAAAACTACCGAGTGGGTCCTCGATAGTGGATGTACGAATCACATGATCGGTGACAAGAATCTATTGATGGATGCTCCTTATCACCGCCACTCAAGCATATCATCTTTGCCGACAAAGGCAAAAGTCGTATTGGTCTTGTAAGGTTGCAATTCTAAGGATAAACACATGGACAAATTCATGCTTGTTGAGTCCTTAGGATACAACCTCATGTCAGCCTCAATGCTTTGTGATCTTGATATGGTTGTTGTCTTTGGCAAGTATCACTGTTGTGATTATGGAAGTTCACAATTCCAAAGTCTTCAAGGCTTTAGGAGAGGAGATTTGTATATTGTTGATTTCTACAGACCACAACCAGCCGTGGTGTCTACTTGCAAAAGCTTCGTATATCGGCTATGGCATCAACGACTTGGTCACATTGTGCATGAGGAATTTGCACATGCTTGCGAAGAAGAAGCATGTCATTGGCATTGAGAATGTCAAATTCTCAAGGATCACGATATGAGCCTGTGAAGCTGGAAAATGACCAAGGCCAAGCACCCAAATAAGACTATCATGACCACTACTCGTCCATTCAATTGCTTCACATGGACCTCTTCGCACCTAATCATTACTCAGCAAATACTAATGATGCATCTCTATATGGTTTTGTCATTGTTGATGATTATTCTCGATATACATGGGTACACATTGTTACTTACAAACATGAAGTGCAGGAAGTCTTCAAACGATTTTCCTCGAGGGCTTCAACTAACTTTGGTGTGAAGATCAAGCACATCAGAAGTGACAATGGAACTGAGTTCAAGAATTCCGGTCTTGATGCCTATCTTGATGAACTTGGTATTACTCATGAGTTATCTGCTCCCATTACTCCTCAGCAAAATGGCGTCGTAGAGCGCAAGAACAGAACCCTTGTTGAGATGGCTTGCACTATGCTTGATGAATACAAAACGCCTCAGCGTTTCTGGATTGATGTAATTGATACAGCGTGCCACATCATCAACAGAGTATATCTTCACAAATTCTTCAAGAAGACGGCCTATGAACTCCTCAACGACAAGAAAACCAATGTGAGTTATTTCAAAGTCTTTGGTGCTAAATGTTGATTAGAGATCCTCACCACAACTCTAAATTTGCACCAAAGCACATGAGGGTTTTATGCTTGGTTACAGAAGGACTCGCAGACACCTACAGTAGTCTTCAACATTGTTCTTCACAAGAT
>JAHHZJ010006786.1:0-18118 GCA_021437245.1 Aegilops speltoides | reverse complement strand
TGGTGCCTCCTAGATTGGTTAGGTGTCACTTGGGAGCCTCCACATGATGTGGAGTTGAACCAAGGAGTTTGTGGGCAAGGAGATCGCACTCGGAAGATCTACCCCCGAGTAAGGCTAGTCCTCCGTAGATGATGGCATAGACAAGGTTGTTCTTCGGGACCCTTCGGGTGGAGCCTCCGGGACTCTCGCATTACCTCCGGGGTTGAAGTTCCATCAACGTGATTGACGATAGATCCATCGGAACCACGAAAAAATTCCGGTTCCATATTGCCTTGTTTTCCACCTCTCATTTACTAGAGGAATTTATTTCCGCCACAACTCTAGAATTGCATGTGTAGGGTGATACTTGACTTGGTTATCAGGAACTTGCTAAGAATCTACTCCAATCAAAAGGCCAAGTTTTTGTTGTCAAGTAGTCTAATCACCCCCCAGACATACTTCCGATCCTACACTTCTTGTAGTCGCTGGCAACGGTCAGATCCCTTCAAGTCGGCATCTTCATCTTGAGATAGGCGAGGGGGAACCGCCATGAACTTGGCTAGGCGGGCCGCCAGCGAGCGTGGTATGGGCTCTGTCACCACCAACCAGATCGGTTCTCCGGGAAGTGATCTTTGTCTCCAAGAGGACATCTATCGAATCTTGCCAATCGGCAGCAGAGAGGCCGGGCAATCCCATGGAAAATAAGGGGCTGCTCGCAGCCGCCTCCGCCTCGATTCCGAAGCCCATGGTATCCTTGTACAAGATATTTATGCCGCGCCTCCGCCTATCAGACTCGAGAAGCGGGCGGCTTGTCAAGGGCCAAGGTCGCCCTAAGAACTAAGCAAGAGCCCGACTCGATCACTCGGGTGATCCGCCTGACTCACCGATAGGTTTCGACCAATGCATGAACACAGGCCGCCGCCACGCAACTTTGTCCGCCGGCGCCCGCGCCGGCCTTCGCCGATCGGTGAACACTACGACGCCCCGGTTTTCTCGGGAACTGCCTGACCGCTGACCGGCCGAGCCGCCGGGTCAAGCGGGAGGCGGCGGGGGCGCTTCGCAGGCGGAGGGGCGAGGCCGCCTCTTGGCGATCCCGACAGCCAAAGGAACTTTGGTGGTATGGTTGGACGGACGCCCGTGGAACTTGCAAGGACCATCCAAAGTTCGCATAGGAGAAAGCCGCAGCCGTTGACTTGCCACCCTTCGCCGCTTCCGAGGCTGCCCTCAGTTGCCGGTTCTTCATCGCCGCCACCGCCGCTGGAAGCCGGCCGGGGCTTTGCGCTTGTTGTCGCCTCCTGCTGGCCGCGTCGCCTCCACCGGGCGCCCCGGAGCTCGGGAATCACCTTGCCACCGCATTGACTTGGATCTCCGCCTTCATAGAGGAATCGCCGTGGCGATTTGTCTGCATGACTAGCAACTCGCCGAGGGTTTCGGCTCCGCAGAGGAGCTTGTGCTTGAGGAGGGTGCCCTCCAGACCCGCCAGAAGTACTGATGGCCTGCACCTGCACGCCGCAGGAGTTTCGAGTCGCCCCACAAGGAGATAGTCGCGCGGATTCCTCGGGCCTTGTACAACAAGGAGAGCTGGCGCGCTTCGAGGTCGCTGTACGGCGGTGAAGGCAATGAAGGCCTCGTGAAGTCGACCCAGCTATTGATGCGGGCTTCAGTTGTTCAGCTGTCCTGCCAGGCCCTCGAGCATGAGGGGAACGATTGACGGCGATTCGCTTGTTGCCGCTGGCATGGCGCGACGGCCAGAGTAGTCTATCGCAATCTTCCGGCTTCACAGAGCCGGTATTTGGGCGGTCTCGAGGGAGCGGAACCCTTTGGGGAAAGGCTCGTTGGCGGGGCCCGGCAAGGCGGGCCTAGCCGTCTTTCTTCTAACGCCAGGATCTGTGGAGTCGGTCGATCCGTGGGCGCCGTTTTCTCCGGGATTTCGCACTAAGGCGATTCTCCAGAGTCGGATGCTCGACAGTGGCGGGAGACTTGCCGTTTTCTCCGAGGCGGGAGGCAGAATCATCTGCCGCCCACGGCTGGGCGCCATCTTGGTTCGCTGTGGAGATGCGAGTCCGACCAGGCTCGAGCCGCTTTTTTCTCCTCCTCCGCTGGCTCCGCCAACGGGCGGGGAGGTCGCGCTTGATCTCGGGCGAGGGGTATGTCGCATTCTTCCGCTTGGAAGCCGCCGCCGCTGCTTCGCGCAAGAGTGCCGAGGAGTGCTGAACTCGCTCCATCACACGGCGCTTCTCGCCGAGGTCCTCGCTTCGGGCCACCGCTGGGCGCGGATGTTCTCCGCAGGGTGGCGAACGGACGCCGCCAACAGATCGGGCGACGGTCGCTGGCGCTCTTGACCGCCAAGACGGTTCCCACCGGAGCCGGGTGCCTTTACAACGGATCCACTGCTACCGGTACGCCAGAGCGCCTCATGCTTGCCAACTTTGGCGCTTCGATAAGCTGAAGGCGGCGTTTTCCAAGATTCCGGCCCTGCTGCCTCCGGAGGGGCGCTGGCAGGCCGCCGGCGCGGGTCTCGGGCCCGAGTGCTCGCTGGGCTGGCGACGAGCACCTCCGATGGCGCCTGCCGCTTCCTCGCACGGAAGCGTTTGTCGAGACCACCACGCCGGGGGGAAGGTATCGCGAACGGCGCCGAGTCGACCAGCATTGGGTCGGAGGAGTTTACGGACTCCAAGTCACGGGGCTCGGGCGACTTGAAGCCGGTCAAGGAGGCCCGCAGAAGGTTCGGGCCACCCGCGCCGCTTGGCGCTGGTTGCCGGAGAGGCGACCACCGAGAAGTTCGGCGAGGCCGCCGCAGCAGACGGCTCGACCGCCACAGAGGCCGACGCAGAATTTATCCGCGAAGCCGGGCGGCCGCCAGGAGGAAGAGGGTCCCCGCCCGAACAAGTCTCCGGACGACGTGCACCACACCCCACGGGGGCGCAAATGTCGGGGTTGTGCACATATGCCAACGGATGGCTTATCATGGTGGGGGCGAGAAGAACGCCGGTGCTCGAAACGGATGAGGCGAAGACATGCACGCCGCTAATCTACCAGCTTCGCCTCCGAGGAGATAATACCTCATCCTGCTTCGCTGGGTCTCCGTGATCACTATGGGGAGATAGTACAATGGTGCTCCTCGAGCTGTGGGGGTGAAGGAGCAAGGCTAGCTCTTTCCTCTTGCTATGTGTCTAAGAACCTACTGGTCGAACCTTTGATGGGTGCCCCGGGTTGAGATAGGCCTGCCTTCGGGGTACAAGGGTAATCGACCGGGGGCCCCCTGCCCGGCCTCTTGCACCGCCTTTCCGCCGACTGGCCCGTCCGTGGTCCCGGACAGCTGAGATCAGGCAGCATGCCCGATGACGCAGGCATGGTCACGGGTCGGGGAACAAAGGGCCACCGCAAGTGATCACCGTGCCACCCCCATCCAACTGGTTTATGGCTTGTGGGGCCTCGCGGGACGGCCGACCGGGAGGCCGACCCCAGCAGGGCCGCTCCAACTCTCCGACGAAGCCTCTATCTCACCGACGAGGGCCCGGCGATTCCGGGCGACGGTCCTGTCAGGTACAAGGGGCAGACGTGGCCGAGGTGGGCTGGCATGGCCTGGCCCACCGAGATCTCCCGTGACGCTGCCATCAGGCCATGCCCTCCCTGGGTCCGAGGGGACAGCCACGCCTGGCTATACCTCGCGCTACGCCGGAAGGTCGCCGACCTCGAGTCGGCCCTCCGAGAGGTCGCAAGCCCGAGTCGGCTTTGTCCAGAGTCGCTGGCCTGGGACTCGTTTCAGGTGCCACGACTCGCCTTCTCAGGTCGCCACTGGGACTGCTGAGGGCGCGCGCCTGGATGTCTTGAAAGATCTTGTCCTGGGTCAGCTTACCCATGGCCCATTATCCACATGGCACTAGTCAGCATAGACACAATATAAGCATTCCAAAAGTGGCACTAGTTGAAGCATAGACTCACAAATATAAGCATTCCAATTTCTTAATGGGAAAAGGTAGCAAGACTGCTTTAACCAATTGCTCAAGGAATAAATAAATCAATATAGATGTCGAAGGCATACATAGTTTTTTTCTAAAACTCGAGCCATTCCTCGACCTTTTCCTTCTTTAAGCAAATTTTGTGCGCTTCTACTAAAATAAAATGCCATCACCGCTTTGAAATTTAGTTACACTGCATAAAAGGAAATGACTTAACATTACATCATGATGTCGGGTATGTAGTAGACATGCATTAGAGACAAACATATGCACTCCTCCGATAACATAATGAACATTAATTTTAAAAAGGTGTGACTAGCTTTATCGATAATTTGAGTGAACTCTACACCTCTGTTCTTAATATAAGACGCCATGTTCAATTTAAAGTACCCAAACGCCTAGTATTTAGAAATACAGTAGTAGTTTTTGAGCACATATCCGGGAAAGCTTGCCACACTTTATTTATGTCCATACGCTAATGCAACACCATTCAATACTACAAATTTACACTAATCCAAAGGGCTAGTGCAACAAGAGAGTAGTTAGTTTATTACAGGTACAAACAATGGTTTTATCAACATATTTCAATAAACTCTAGCAATCGAAGGTTTCTATAAGAATTAACAATACAAAATGTAAAGGTAACAAGTTTCAGATTGGTATACTAGCTGTGCATGAGCATTAAACCAAATACAAAAGTCTCAAGGTAACTAGCATTATTAACTAATGACAGTATAAAAAATTGCAAACCATGTACCTCCAAGGTAAATATCATTTTGAATTCGGGGGGACCTTAAAAATTGCTATCCCAATCTTGATAATCGATCAAACATAAAAACTTGATCTTTCCTCTTGATAATCAAGAGAACAGCCGAGGAGGAGGTGCCCACTTGACCTTTCCTCTTGTCTTCTTAATTGTCGGCAGTTTAACCAAAATAAAATGACATCGCTTTGGTATTTTGGTGACACTGCATAAAAAAATTAACTTATCTCATGAAAGTGAGGTATGTAATCTATAAGCATTAATGGAAAAATCAAGGTAGTAAAAGTTTCATCTTGGTATACTAGCTGGCAACAACATTAGAATGCCTTAATAAAAATCTTTAATACATCCACAATCAAAACTAACCTTGAAATGATCCAAGGACATTAAATGGCACCGCTTAAATTTATCCGTGGCATTAGACCGAGAGCGCATTAGTTAAATGTGGCATCACTTTAGCAGAGCATTGCTTGACTTGATCCGCAAGTTATACTAACAGAAAAAAAGTGGCAATAAGAGCATGGGAGGCCCATTCGATAGTGGGCGCACCAAAGATGATGTACCCCACGGACGCAGAGTGGTGAGGGAGGTATGGTTGCCCTGAGCAACAAATACCAGCAACATATGTGGATTACATCCCATTTTTGTTCTCTTTAGCCACCTTTTTCCTATGTGAGGACAACAAACCGATCGACCTGGTCATTCTCTATTGTGTTGTCATGCCTTTCTACCCTTCTTCAACCAAGAGACACAGACTGCTCCTTAGCTACTGATTTTCCCTTTTCAACCTAGATGCGGTTCGATGCCTACTCTTTGGACAAGAAATCTCCTTCCTTTCCTTATTCAACCCTGCATATGCATTAGTCTGCATGAAGTAGGGTTTTTAATAGTGCAAATTATGGTTTTCGCTCAAGGTACAGCAGAAAGGAGGATAGCAAATTGGGAAGATGGTGGAGGAAAAAGATCCACATGCAACGACGCGCGATGGGGCAATAGAACAAGGGTATGGTTCAAAAGAGGTGATACCCGAGGGTTGGCGGAAGTGGCTTGCCAGGGTCGCCGCCCGCACACACTACGGCAGGATCCCGACGGACGCTTAGGTCTGAGAGGACGGCCTTGTCGTCATGGACTCGCCACGAACGAAAAGGCCAACGCTCAGCCTTTTTTTCCCGCAGATCTGTGACCACCGTGAGGAGGGAGAGAGGGCCGCTTTTTAGATCCGGAGAGGGTGGTAGTGGAGAAGCAAGGGCAGCCCTTGGCAAGAAAGCCAAGCTCCAATATATCTTCTTTATACTACTAGTACCGAGGTGGAGTAGTGGTAGAGTAGTTTATATTTTCTCCGCGAAAGTACCGCTTAGTCGTGGTTTCAAAACTGAATGGCGCCATTAAAAAAAAAGGCCGATAACAACGCACTCGGGCCAACGCGCCCAGACGATTTTGCACGAGAAATTACAACCATGTCTCGCTGACATGTGGTCCCGCTCCACATTCGCTGAGACGATGGCGGTAGTAGGAGTATTTCCAAACCGCGTTAGGCCGCCTTCGGAACGTGGCAACCGCAACCGCCCACCGACTTCTTCGCTTTCCTCTCGATTTGGAATCGCTGTCGACGCCTTCCTCTCCTCCTCCATTTTCCTTCAGCCCTTCACCCTTTCTTCGCCATTGTTCGATCGTTTTCCATGGAGGAACAGGACGGAAACGACCGTAATTATTGCCCCAACGAAGATGACGGGTGGAGGAACTCATTGATCGGCGACGCCATCACCTCGCTAGCATGGCAGTTCGCTCAAGCCCATTCTCGACTCAACTAATAACATCATTACAAGGAACCCAAGAGTCAAGGAGCGGTTTGATCTCCCTATCTTCTTGCCATGACCTGAGATCGGGCGCCTTCATGATGGAGGCCTCGCCATGCAAGTTGATGCCGCTTGATAATGATATTTATGATGTTAAGATGCCATCGCTTGAGGGCAAGGCTTGGGCAAGGCGAAATGGAGATTGGGTTGTTTACATTGGGTCCAATCCGAGTGGGAACTTGTGAATGTGTACACCGTGACCGGTTCCACTTCCAAAATCTCAGCAGCCCGAGGTTGAGCACACCGGTATTTACGACGCTCAAATACAATCATGGCACCGCTTTCACGGAAGATAGCAATTTCGAGTCCCCAACCGCTTGGAATTACAACAACTATGAAGTTGTTGCTATCTTCGACAAGCTTGTCATTGCCGCTGGTTTGACCGGATGGATATTGCTCAAAAACAGTTTCGACACGGATGAGTACCGGATGCAATTCAATACGAGGGCCTTGTGTTTGCTGCCACCACTGTGGCACTATTTTTGCATGGCATCCTCGTTGTTTCGACGCTTGTCTTCCACCTAATTATAATTGTTTCATCCACATGCATGCGGTTAGCAAGGCTGGTCATAGTGGGGAGTATCTTAGACTAGTAACATGCATATGTTACTAGTTTATGTTACTACCTCTATAGTGCATAGTATCTTAGATTAGTATCATAGGTGGTCTCATTTATTGCCATGCATGACACATAGTAGCATCACATTTATTATGTTACGATTCACCTATGTTACTATAACCATCTCTCTTTCCTTAATGCCTGCCACATAAGCATGTTTAGTCCCAAGTGCATGATACTACTTATGTTACCCCCACTATGGCCAGCCTTACTAATTAACCTTCTTCTTGTGTTTCCAAGGTCCCGTGAACATTCCACCACCTATACTTGAAGATTTTTTAACCAAGGGGAGATGATGATGGTGATGATCACAAGCATGAGGATGAGCAGCCATATACTATTTGGCGGCAACTAATTCCGATGGATCACCTCTTCTCGTGTGTATACAACCCATCGATGATGTTACGCTAAGGAAGCGGTGTAGTCTCCCATGGTCGCACTCTCCGACCTATTCCAACACCCGCTGCATGGTATTCGGATGGATACTAGTGTGCTAGGCCAACTCCTTCCCTGGTACAGTAATTGATAGTCTTGGAGAAAACTCGCTCTTCCTTGGACAAAACTATCCAATGATGGTGAAAGGCGATCCAACCGCTGTTGACACAACGTTACTACCATTTATGAGAAGCAACTGTTCATATTCTGACATTTGGGTGGTTCCTCACCCCGGTGTGATATAGTAGGCCGCTTCACCGGATGATCAGTCCCGTTGGTCTCAGATCGACAATGGATGGCCCGCCCCGAGAATCACTTGTGGTTCAAAGCAAGGCTTCCAAGCCGAGGAATGGTTGAGTTGAAGTTCATTTCATTGCTTGTTATTTGTTGTGTGGTGAAAACTTTAGTATTTATAATGTATCCTCGCTTGTCGATGTGGGTTGATGACCGCTGTATGTAATAAAATGATATGCCCGTGATAAACTTACTAAATTTATGAATGGCTTTGAGTTGCTTCGGAGTGAGTGGTGCGACGAGGCAAAAAAATATTTTCCAATACATAATTGTAATGCCATTGCAATAGGTTATCGGATGAGGCCAATCAACAATAGTAGTACACTATTTGTACTAGCTTCACATGCTTTATGCTGGTCAAGTGGTGTTTTATCAGAGCCATCGACTACGAATCAGCACTGAATCCTCGATACTAGTAGTACTATTAGTACTAACTAGTAGGAGTAGTAGGGTGGCATGGGCCGTAACAAGCATTCACGCCCGTGAGTATGAACACGCCACCAAAGAATTTCCATCTCGACATCATATTTTTGGAGTCCGTATAGAGCAATCTCTTCAACCTCATCGCTTTTCTAACTTAGCCATCACGCCGGCAAGGTAGGTGGGGGTTTGCCGATAGTCGCTTTAATCGGTCCCACTTGTAAGGCCAACTCAAGCACGACCCCAAATGGACCTCCTTTTGCATTAACTCCAACGATAATTTTGACTAGAAAAGAAGACCAAAGAAAACAAGAACCACAAGAATACATTTTACTACTCGAAGTTGGATTAGTGCCTTCTCGATGCATTCATTGTTGATCTCGGAGGCTGATTTTATGCGGCTTTTCTTCTTCGAGTGTAAAGAAGTAGACGGCTTCCTCGCATCTAGTCTCATGTCTAGCTCTATTCTAGTAATTCCTCCGTCCGCTTTTCTCTCAAGGCCTAACAGCAACACGATACCAAGTAGGAGTATCAACAAGTGCACTAATCTCATCTATAGCCTTGTTAGCTAAAAGTGATAGAACATCTACTAAATTGCGCCTATCAATATATGGATGTACTCTTCTTCCCAATACAAAAACTTGCATCCATTCTACTCCCTCCGCTGACAATACATGCCTTCTATTTGTCAAAATATATATGTATCTAGACATGTTTTAGTATATAGGCACATCCATTTTTGGACAAATGGAAGTCAAGTATTTTGGAACGGAGGAGTACACAATAAATTTTTAAGTTAGCACAACTAGTCTAATCCGAGAGCACAACCAAGATTTGGTCGGGTTCTTCCTCCTTTGCCGACATGGGACATCCAAAGATCCGTGTCGTGGTCATGAAAGAAAATAGAGTGGTAGTTGATAAGTTGAAGCCATGAGATGCATCTTGGGTTAAACTATAAATAGAATCTTACTACTCTTGAGTAACTCCAAAAGCGCCACCAAGATCTTTCTTGGATTTTTTTCATCACCAAGACGCGAGGTGAAAGATGTGCAGTTCAAGGTCCGCTTGCTTTTCACCGACATGTGGGACCGCATGTGAGCAAACAGACGATGGGCTCCAAGGCCACTGGCTGGCGAGAAGAGAGATAGAGGAGGCGAGCACGGACGCAGGAAATTTGTTCTACGATCGCACTCGATATAGGCTCGATATAGTGGGTGGTGGGCCATAACTAGCATTCAGTTCAGCACCTACGCACACGCCAAACACGAGTCCCATCCACACCAATTTTCTTGGAGTCCGTATACAACCATCTCTCTCCCTCCTGCTTCTCAGCCATCGCGGTGGGCGGGTGGGGTTTGCCGATAGTCGGTTTGCTCAACTACGGTCCCACTTGTAAGTGAAAATGCAACACCGACGATTCCCGCTTGAGCGGCGGTCGACCAACCGTGGGGGTGCGACGAACACGGCAGGCTTTTCCTTTTGAACTCGGAATTTGTAAAATTTGGTTCTGCTCCATGGCGCGATCGAAGATAGAAAATAACGATTTTGCCTAGAGTAATGAGAAGTTTGGTTCGCGCCGCTCATGCATGGAGTACGATTAAAATTATGAAGTTGATGCAAAGGTAAGATAATTACTGTAGTATCATATACTACTACATGGATTTGACGGAAAGATAAAAATACATACGGATCCATCAACGATATCCTCACGCCTTAGTGCGCCGGTCACCAACCGACGGGAGGAGCAGCGCGCTGGCGCAGCTCAACGTGCTTCTCAACAGGCCCAAGGTTGCCCAGGGTCCAAGAAGGCCGCCCTATCGTCCTCCTCTCTGCATGCGCAGACGGGTGATTATGTCCATGGTGTCTTGCTGCGCCAGGCATCGGCGAGCGCCAATTTCAAGGTGGACATTCTCCGCCGTGACGGGGGCATCGCAGGCCACCAAAGGCCAAGAGGTTGTCACCATAGTGGCCTGAGGGTGGCGGCATCGCAAGCTCGGGACGCCGTAAGGCTTACGCCAAAGTCGTCCGCAGCTTCTGACGACGGTGAACTTGTCGAGGAAACCAACGAGGACCTCGTCGAACAAGGAGACGGTTGTCATCCAAGCGCCCTCGCCCGCCGCCCAAGCAATACTACCGAGACGTCCGGCCGCCGCAGTCGCGCATGGACCATCTGGCACAGCGCCGATGCTCGCGCCATCGCCCATGGGTCTAGCTTAGCTTCTACTAGTCAACTGATCTTATGATTCAAGTGATCACTCTTGCCCTTGGTTAGCATGCTAGGTGCATAGGATTTGATTACTCCTGGACTTACGCACCTACCTTTGGTCAGATGATAGGTGGGCCAGCCACCCCCGGCCCAGTGTCATTCACCCAAAGGAAGTTGTCAAAGTCAATGAAGTTGGCTTCTTCGCGTCGGCAAAAGATAGTCATCTCACCGACCTCTAGTTGGGGCCAAACGGAGAAGTTTGATGTTTATCGTTTATTGGTCCCTTTGCATTTTGCGCCAAGTTTTGACCTTTGATTTAACTAATAAAATGTTAATGCATGTAAACAAAAATGTTGTGTAAGTCACATTACAAAACCAAATAATCCCAAAACACTTAGGCAGTGCATTAACTCCTCCTTGTTTCTTATTTTGTGACATATCAACCAATGAGAGATGTGGGTCTGCATGCTTTCAATGACTTGAGACTACCAAACATGACATGCAAGGTTTAGTTCATTGCATGTAATCCTATTAAGACTCTAGTTAGCAAGAAAACATTAAGTTCTTCACGATAGGAATAAAACACCATGTATTTATTTACGAGGGAGTAGTACATTTTGTGACATGCATTACTAGATATTGCTAGTCAAATACTAAAATCCGATGGATGGTAGTACTAAATCCAAGGGTGCTATAGTACTAGTAGTAGTACTACCAATGTAGTATCCTAGGAGTACTAGCTTACTACCCGCTGGTCAAATTACTGCTTCCTCCAAAGGAAGTGACAAGACCTCACGGAGATGACACCGAGTATAGGCGCCGGTTCGCATACCATAGTCAGCCTCACCGCCTGCAATCTATCATCATGGCTGTAGAGCTAGCCTGCTACAACTAGCCTTGTTCACATAATTTCCTGTGTAGATGCCCTGCATTGCATGGAACACCAAGATTGGGGTGGACTGCCCGCAGGCCATCGCGCCAATTTTTCCACGGCCTTCTAGATGTGGTGGGGAGGAGATAAGGCTGATTGTGAGAGACAAGGAGTTGTTTGTAAATAGGGAACAAGTGCGGCATCTTTTTGCAAAATGGAGAAGCTTGGTTTTAGGCGCGATCTAGATCCGAGGCTATGTGAAAGATGGGAGGCCAACATCATCACCAACTCAGACCTTGTTTGATTCGCAGGATTTTGAAAACGCAGGAATAGGACACGCAATATTACAAGTTTCAAACTGATATTACAAATGTTAGGAGTAATGCTGCACCTAGGAAGAGGGAATTACTAGGAAGTTCACGAAGAACTTTCACATTTTAGGTGGATGCAGCTATCGTACAAACTAAAATCCACCGCCCGACAAGTCACTAATGGGCAAATAAGTTTTAGTCTCCGCCACTTGATGTTTCAAAACAAATTCAGCTTCATGAGACTTTGTCATTTAGGCTTAGACGCTATGTGATCAGCACGCCATTCATTGTTGCGCCAGAGAACGCCAAACCTCATTACCTTGAGCACACTTGCCTCTGAACAAAGAACTCGCCAATTTAATCTCGATGTGCCTCGTAGTCGATCAAATCAATTTCGTAAGATGGAGATCAAGGCATTCATGAGATTGTTATAGGCAAAGACATTTTTCACTTTCGGTCTTTTTTATCCCAAAAGAAGAGAACATATTAGAGCAGCTGGCTGCATAAGATTGCGTCATCAAGAGGTACCAATATCATTCGCCATACGATAGGGTTGCTGGCTAGTGATATTTTTTCACTCTCTCTCTCTCTCTCTCTCTGTTTTTGTTTCCTCTCATTTAACTAGGAGCACGTGAAGAGCTTGGGCATTTGTTGCCTTCCACTATGTGGCCGATGCCATATTTTGCAAAAGTATGCCACATAATACGATCGATGTCAAATCAAAGATTTTGGCACCGCCTCGATGTGAGAGAGTTGGCACCACTGCACACACCCACATGTATAAACAAATCAATCAAACCAACTACACCAGCCTCTCACTCTCCCAAACAAGTGTTTTTATTGCCTCCTCCTCTCTCTCCCACGCAAAGTGTTTTTTCATTATGGAGTTAATTTGGCACCGAGCAAAGTAGGTGCTCCAGATTGGGCACCAGAGCAATGGAGGGCATCGATGCCAAATGCATCACAAGTGAATTTGGCACATGTTTTGGCTACATAGCCCACTTTTTTTATTCGTCCAAATTTTGTTTAAATTTGTCTAAATAGGATGTATCTAGTTACATTTTAGTGTTAGATACATCCGTATCTAAACAAATGTAAGACAAGAATTTTGGGACGGAGGAATACTACTCGATTTAGTATAAATTTTGACCATAGATTTACCTAAGAAAATGCCAATGCATGTCACTAAAATTACACCATTTGAAATTATGTTCAAATACTAATCCAACGATATAGTTCTTAGTGACATGCATTAACATTTTGTCAGTAAATCTATGGTCAAATTTTGATACTACAAAATTGGAAGAGTAAACCAGACGGAGGTAGTACTTGCCCTTAGGGTAACCATAGAGTTACCGAGTAGTCTAAGTTACTTTCCTATGACTAGCCTAGGCTACTATAGTAGTACAACATAAAAATGATGCAGTGATCACGTGAGAAAAAATACTAAAACATTTCTTTCGCAAAGGCATAGATGTAGTTTTGAACACTACATTTGTCATCGTAATTTGGGAAAATTACGAAAAATTGAGCTACATTGTGATTACCGCTACTAATAGGAAAGAAGTTTCACCGATGAGTAGCTTCCCGCATGGAAAGCATGTAAGGAATCCAACAACTTGATCCAGATAAATGATAGATTTTAGTGCTAAGATCTTCACCGTATGCATGGACTGGCAAGCTTTGGGAATCATTTTCCGAAGACGTCAAATACATCAAGAAGAAATTTAAAATGTGAATTTCAAGAAGACGGAGAAGAAGATGAGTTTACCAACGAACAGGATCCAATAAAGAGTTCGAGAATTTGGCGACGAGTACACCAACATCACAATTTGGCCAATGACCCTGATTTTTGTTGGACCTTCTAGATCCGAACAAGCAATCTCTCAAGGAAAGGCATTCTCAATGACCATAACGTGGAACAGCTGGAGTGATTCTTCCCAATTGATGTCTTGTGGGGCCAGCAAGACACATAAATCCATCGGAGATTCATCGAGGATGTGGAGGCTAATGAACCCGTGGATCTGCTCAAGACGAAGGTACTCGAGCGCAAGATAGCGCAGAGAAGGTGCTCCATAGCCTTCTTCGAGATGACAACGAAGAGGTCGAGCTGCTTGAGTTGAGGGAGAAGAAGGCGCGACATTAACTGGGAAGATAGAGAGCTGAAGCGGCGGCGCAACGTTGGCGTGAGGCGGAGCGCGGACGGCGAGAGCGACATCTCCAGCCTTCAAAGCTGAGCTCCTCGAGCTGATCTAGGGCGGGGATAAGAACCACTGTCAACTTGGGTTGGACCTTGCAGTTGGTAATCAACATGCGGATGTCAAGGCGTCCTGGCCCAGGGTGCATGAAAGGATCTTGGAGATGCGCCATGTTGTAATCCCCGCCGCAGAGGCACCCGACGGTGAGGTTGAGGGGACGCAGCACAGAGGGGCGCCACCCGGAGAGCAGGGGTCCGCATGGCAGATTTGGTGGGAGGAGGCCGATGATGACGAGCAAGATGTCGCCGGGAGGCTGCCGATGAAGTCCAGGCTCGCGGATGCGGTTTTGGCTCGAGGCCTCGCTTGTTGGCTGCCTCGCCATCCATCTCAACCGGGGCGGCGCACCGTGTACACGGTGTGTTGCGCGAAAGGCCCTTTGTGCATGCCGCCAAGTGGTGAATTGTGCGCGAGGCCCTTCGCGCAAGAAGTTTGTCCTCACGCGCCTCAATTTACTTAGCATGCGGGTGCTACCCCGAGTGGTTTCAACTTTGTTTCTTCACCGCGTCGATGGGCCTCTAGTTTACTTATTTTCACCCACCGCCACATGGGCCAGACACCAAGATATGTAACACGAAAGACAACGAGCATGTGGATTGGTTGACCGTCAACTAAACAATATAAGAGCTATACCGACACAAAGGAGCGATAATCCGCTATAGAGAGTTCGAGGAGAGGAGGCCCGTGAGAGATAGAGAGAGAGAGAGAGAGAGAGAGAGAAAGAGCTACTCCTCCGCTCGATAATGTAGTTACAACATTTTTTAAAGTCAAACTTTTGAAACTTTGACCAAGTTTATAAAGAAATTACTTATATCGGCAATACCAAAGATAAATGATAGTATGAAGTAAGTACATGTTGTGATGAATCTAATGATCGCTTCAGATGTAAATGTTTTTCCACATATACCTAGTCAAACTTTTCTGAGGTTTGACTTTTCAAAACATCCATATGCTTATGGACGGACATAGTCCCAACGAGAGAGAGAGAGAGAGAGAGAGGAGGAGAGAGAGAGAGTGAAAAGGTGTGTAAAAGGTAAGAGACATGGACAACACACGATAAAAGTGGAGAAAAGCGTGTGTCTTATGCAAACATATCACACATGCATCTTCGACAAGGAGGCAAGGTGAGGAGATAGGTGTGGTTGTTTGGAACCGAGAGGAAGACCCCTAGCACGTGGCCAAGAGGGGTCCACAAACAAGGGAGAGAGGTCAGAGAGACACACGGAGAAAATGCGACATGGGGAGGAGAGAGTGTATGTTTGTCATAGAGATCCCGAGATCGTGGATGGGACACATGGTGGGAGATCGAGGACAAGGTGTGGCTGAAGAAGATGCCCAGAGATATCGAGATAGACGATGGATGGAAGGAGACAATACGGTGTTCCTCGATGGCTAGTAAGAGATAATCATACTTAGGAGGGGGGAGGCTTGCCATGGCCTATGTTTGGATACTCTAACTCGTTAGAGGTTAGAGTTAGATTCTAACCCCAACTAACTCTAAGTAAAGAGGTGTTTGGATGGGGGTTAGATGGAGGCGGATACGGCGAGGCACCTTCACTGGTGGTGCGAGAGGGAGGGAGGAGAGGACGGAAGCTTCGAGGAAGTGGGGAGGATCTCTGGGGAGAGCGAGAGAAAAGTGTTTATTAGTGGTCCCGAGAAGAACTAACCCAAATAAGCACCTCTTGGATGGGTTAGTTTTTTGGATGGGTTAGATGCATCTAACCTAAACTAACCCTCCTGTTGGATCTTTTGGGTTAGTGACTCCAAACTAACCCAAACTAACTCTAACCCATGGATCCAAACAGAGCCTATGATGGAGTGAGGGATTATGGTACTTAGGGGGTGGTCACATGGAGAGAGAACAAGGCGGAGAGTGTTGGATGGGTCTATATGTATAGCGCGAAGCAGACATGTGTATGTGTGAACCAGGGAGATATAAGGTCTGCTTGGCTTATGGCCTTTGAGCATCTTTTTGTGGCTTGGGGTTGTGGCTGGATTTCATGCACGCTTGTTTGTTCTACCCTGAAAAAGAAAGCCCCCGGCTGGGTTCCTTGCACTTTAATTAGCTCGGCAACTCAGACATTGCAAGTACTCGCCCGCGATCGATTTTAACGCTCGTCTGCGGTCGGTCGTAGGCCACGAGGCTAAAACAACATGGATGGATATTAGCATTAAATAATTGATGCATGGATTGATTGATGGACGTTGATGCTTTGCTCGCCCTGCATGAACCAAAGCTTCAAGACTACACAAGCCCGCCGCAGTAAATATTTTACATCTCACATCCACACCAGCAAGACCGACCATCAAGGCATGAGGGTCGTCACGAACCAAACCGACCAATAAAGTTTGGAGAGATTGAGGAGCCCGATAAGGCTGAGTGGTGCGCCGATAGCTGAGAGGGGAAAGAGATATTCCATCCGCCGATAATGCAAAGGTATGTAAATTTTTAGAAGTCAAACTTGGAAACTTTGATCAGGTTTACAAATGTTATTTATATCTACAATACCAAAGATACATCAACAAAACTACATCTCATGGTGAATCTAATGGTATATGTTTCCGATTAGATGTAATTCTTTTTCCACGACATGGTCAAACTTTGTGATGTTTACTTTTCAATAAAATCTATGGATGGAGGTGAGTGCCCAACGAGAGATCAAGTCGTGTGAAGGAGAATGAGTAAGGTGCAAAAGAGTATGTGTGAAAGAGAAAGTGACAACAAACAATAAATTAGAGAGAGGTGTTTTTCGCTTATGAAAATATCACGATGCATCTCCGAGATGGAAAAGCGAGGCAGGAGATACAGAAGATAGCTAGTGTGTGATTGTTTGCAACGGAGAGAGACACCCATGTAGCACATGTCCAATAGAGGTCCGCCAACAAGGAAAAAAGGTTGAGAGGGACACGGATGACATGGACGCATGGGGAGGAGAGAGGGTGTTTTTGTGGATAGAGAGATCCCTCAAGATCGTAGGGGACTATATGGTGGGAGATCGAGAGTGTGTACGCCCGGATAATTAAGTTACAAGAACCCTGTGAATGGTACGCACACGGTTACCGTTAACCTTGATGATTCAAACCGCTTTCAAAATTCAAATTCAAATTAATGTCAATAATAAAAGTTTCCAAACATTAAAATAAAATGTTCAGTTTGTACTACATATTACATAGATAATTATGGTGTAGAAGACACGTTTATAAAATGCATAAATATTTTTAATTGAATTAAAACAGAAGAGAAAATAAATAAAAGAAAGAAAATACAAAAGAGACAAAAAAAAGGAAAAGGACCCCCCATCCGGCCTTGGCCCAAAGCCGACGGACCGCCAGCCGCCCACCCCGTCCCCCTTATCACCCCCCGCAAACCCTAACCCAACCACCCACCTCCCACTCCTCGTCTTCCCTCCCGATCCGATCCGGATCGGGAAACGACCCCACCGCCACCACACGCAACACACGACACATCGAGCCGGGCCCAGACGCCCTCGGCGCGAGGCGCCGCCTCGAGGCCGCCGGGCGCCGAGCATCACCATCCTCGACCTCCGCCGCAATGTCGCCGCCTCGCTCGGGCGAAGCCGTGAAGCCATCGGCTCCATCCAGCCACCTCTCCGCCCCGGGCGCCTGGCCCTCGCCGGCTCGCCTCTCACGCCTGCCGCCATCTTCCTCCTCAACCCCGCTGCTTAGACCCCACGCCCCACGGTGAGCTTTACGCCAACGCCGCCCCTTGTCCCTTTCGACCTGCCGGCCATCGCCGCCCCTCAAGATCGCCCCGCTCCTCGCCCGCCCGCTGTCCTCAGGCCCATGCGCGCTGCGGGCCGCATGCCTCACTCGGGACGGCCTCGCCCCCTGACCTCCGGGCCGCCCCGAGTTCCGCCTCGCGCCTGCCCACCCTCCGCGCCGGGCCGCACTCCACTGCACCCACCGCCCATGTTACTCCCGCCCCCCAGACGGCTCCGCTGGGCCAAGGCCATCGGCGGGTCTGCCCGGGCGCCAAACCCCGAGCCCCACCTCGGGCCGGCCTTGCCTGGCTCAGCCGGGCTCACGCCACTCAGACCGCCTCAGGCCCGCTAAGGCCTCCGTTTTGACATGTGCCCTTAAAAAAAAAGAATTAAAAATATTAATTAATTAATTAATTAGTTAGATA
>JAHHZJ010006785.1:0-15703 GCA_021437245.1 Aegilops speltoides | reverse complement strand
TGCCCGCGCTTGAAGGCCGTTGTTCGACGGATACTCAGTAGATGAATTCCCATCGCTGAGGCTTCCTTCGCCTTCGGAGGGAGGCATGTAGTTATCATCCTCAACCCCTTCGCTTGCCGCCTCGTGGGGCTTAGCCAGATCCTCCTCGCTACTGAGTCGGCAGAGGGGATTGTTTTTGGCGCCTCGAGGTTGTTGTTCTCGTGCCGAATCTCCATTCTTGCTTTTGGCAGATTTAGAGCGGGCCACCGACGACGGCATTTGGCTGCTTTTTAAAGAGTCTCCGCACGCTTCTTTCGCCATCCCTTCTTTTGGGGTATCCACTATGTATACGCTATATGACGAGGTGGCCTTCTAGTGCCCTCGTAGGGCGCTGGTTCTCGTTCGCTCCAACATCGCCGCCCATAGCGCCGATGTCTTCGTAGTCGTAGTCTAGCATGTCGGTAAGTCCTCGGCGGGCTACGGGGTGGTGGTGGGCTCAATTTCTTCCGTCTCAACTCTAACCATCCGGCCGTAGTCCGCTAGGACTCTTCCGATAGCGTAGAGATGCTTCAATGAATTCAGGATATCGCCAAAAGGCGAAAGGCCGAAGATGTCCGCGCGGTGAATCCTATAACCGCGCCCAATCAATTAGTTTGGGCGCTGGAGGCTCGGAGTCCGCGAGGAGTCCGCGCCGATCACGAAGTTTCACAGGGACAAGATTAGTATTCGCCCATCGCCGGATGTTGAAGCCCTGTGGCGCGTCATCCACCGCCCTCGATATGGGCAATTGGCTCCGCCACGGTCAAGCGGATCCGAAAAGGCCACCAAAGCACTGTCCGCGGCAGAGCCAGATCATGCCCATCGCCACAAAGGCGGCGCGCTATTATGACTCGAGTCCGCGAAGATCAAGTCTCCGCAGACATCGGCCGTGAAGTTTAAGCTTCCAATCTGACCGACGGCCAGGCGAAGCTGATCCGCCTCCAGATGGCTAAGAGAATTGCCCGCAGAAGCGGCCACCGACGAAGATCGTCCGGGAGAAAGGTCTCACCCAGACAGCGTTGATGGTTGAAGATGCCATCGAGCCTATCAGCGATTCGCTACGAGGAACTCTCAATGAAAGCACCAATGTCGTGTCAAACCGCGGATCTCGGTAGGGGGTCCCAACTCAGGCCTAGGCGGATGGTAACAAGAGACGAGGGACACAATGTTTTTACCTGTGTTCGCCCTCTCGATGGAGGTAAAACCTACGCCCCGCTTGATTAATATTGATGATATGGGTAGTACAAGAGTAGATCTACCACGAGATCAAGGAGGCTAAACCCTAGAAGCTAGCCTATGGTATGATTGTTGAGATGTATGTTCGCCCCACGGACTAAGGCCCTTCGGTTTATATAGACACACGGAGAGGCTAGGGTTACACAGAGTCGGTTACAATGGTAGGAGATCTACATATCCAGATTGCAAGCTTGCCTTCCGGCAAGGAAAGTACCTTCCTGACATGAGCCGAGTCTTCAATCTTCTATCTTCGTAGTCCGGGAGTCCCGGATATTGATAGTCCGCTGTCCGACACCCCGTAGTCCAGACTCCTCAAAGAGCTTCACTTAACTAAAATAATATGACCACCTCGGTATAATGAGATAGCCAAGGAACAAGAATGATAGAATTTGGACAAGACTGCAGAAAAGAGAAGACTTGATGAGATGAAAAGATATTGAAGAGATGATACAACACTCCTAAGAAATGGATAAGCGTAAAAGAAGACGACACTACAAATCGAGATGATGAGTGAAGAGAGCAACATCACCATGCTCCGAAGAACGAAAAGAAGATAGATCATTGGAATAAAAGAATGGAGAAGAAAATGCCAAATTCTGCCACAAAATGAGCTTGGAAAGCACCTTCCAAAAAGATAACGGAGTTGTTGGAAACCAACAACAAAACGAATAAGCTTGTAGTGGGCTTATGGAAAACATCTCAAGACTATGAGGTAACATTCTGCCACTAACGAAAAGAATTGCTTGCTTTGAGATCGATTAAGAGATGAAAACTTCTTCCACCAAGAGGATAAAGAGCAAGCTTGGGTCATGCATAATCACCACAAATAGCAACAACCCTAAGGAAAGGCTTTAGGTGAAATCGACACAAGATAACTCCAACAAAGAAGTTGATTGGTCGAAAAGATCTCTTGAACGAAGAGAAAATGATGGATTTAAAATACCTCATTCTTAAGAACTTGTGAATTGCTAAACCTGAATGGAAATTGTCAAGAATGATATAACACCACCTCAAAAGCTAAGGTAGAAAGAATTGCACTTGGGAATGCAAGATGAAGAATGCTTGAACGCCTCAAAACAAAAACATCGTTGAACATCACATTTATTTATGGTCATAACTTCAAGAGAAATCTTGAAGAACAATTGAAGAATGAAAAGAATCCTTGACAAACCATCATGTAAAGCCTCCATGAAGAACTCCGAATAAAAGGATGATAAAAAGAAAGAGAAGTTGAAAACACAAGGTGAAGCTTTGCAATACTTGTGGAGTCACATGAAATAACCGAGAGAACTTGGAACTCCAAAAGAAAACATGAACACTAGAACCGAGAATGTGATATGATGACCAACTCCGAAAGAAAGATGAATCACTTGTAATCAAGAATTTATCATCATGAATAATCTCGAAAAGAGTTGAGTCACCCGAGGAAATAAGAATAAGATTTATTGTATGTTTATCCTTCATCAAATTTAATTGATGACAAGCAACGGATTTGGCATACTACTTATTCCCGTAGAAAGGATGGATTAAGAGAGATATAGCTAAACTTGAGAAGGTATTGATGGAACCACCGTGGGATTGAAACAACGAAAGAAAGAATGAATTGATACGATAACGAAGGAAGTGAAATCTTGAACGAACCACCGTAAGAACTAAAAATGAACGTAGCAACGCACAAATCACCGGAAGAATTGGAAAACGTAAATAAGATACTTGAGGGGATTTAGATACATGAGAACTAAGAGATCATGAACTGATTAGAGGATATTTGAGTGATGCACCGAAGAATATGGAGAAGAAGAGCTAAAAGCTGAGAATGAATAAACCCAAATGATGGCCTTCAGAGAATAAAATGGAAAGAACTCACTAAACGCCCGGTGGTAAGAAAGGAATTGTCACAATCAAAACAATTATGAGGATGGAATGAAGCTAGAACCATGAATCTTGAAGAGAATGGAGCAAGATTCAAGAGAAATCATTCTTCGTCTTCAAATGTTGATAATGAAGATGAGAACCACCATGAATTGTTGAGATACTCCGGAGAATGAAAAGCAAAGAGGTTGAGCCAACAATGAAAAATAATTTGAAAGCAATCTAGAGAAGGCATGTGACTAATGGGATCCATTCTACGTAACACTTGAAAAGAATTTGATAATAACTTCGGATAATTAGAAGAGTCGTAAGATCCTCGGAAAAGACCTGTGGGTTAGGGCCCACTCAAAAGAAAACACCGTTGAAAATGATTTTAAAGAGAGATTGCACCGGTTGAATTAAATGGCTTGAATGAGATAACAACCTCGAAATGTCTTGAACGGATTGAGAATGGAAACACAAGTCTTCTGAGATATCTTCAGCACTCCAGAACAAATGAATAGGAAGAAGTGAATGATTAAGAGGTGCATCGGCATGAGAAAGCATTAGAAACAAGGAAAGGAATATGATGAATATCGAAGCTTGAATTGAATCCACCGGAGAAAAAATGAGGAATGTCCACCGAGATGAGAATTCATCGCTGAAACAATTGAGGGAAGACGAGGAGGCTCCACACTAATAAACCGATGCTCAAAATGACTCAAAGCCGGGAAGAAGAGGGTGGAGGACAGGAAAACAAAGGTAACATGGGGAAGATGGAACAAACACCGTTGAGAAAACTTAGAAATGATCTTATGGGTGGGGAGAATGATCGATCCACTTGAAGAGAAGCAACGCCGTAGGAAAAGAATTGACATGACAATCTCAATGATCAAAAGGATTAGTACTCCCATAGAAATATGAGAACACCATTTAGGAAAGGTATGGATTCAACACTTGACTTCAAGCAACTCAATACCACAAATAAAACAAAACAAAGGATTTGGCTTGCGATAAGCCGAACAAATACATATGATAGAGATTTACCCAATCCCATATCATGCATTTGCTCGAAAGATATTCTAGGAGCTACTTCAATTTCCACCTATAAAACTCCAAACTTTCTGTTATGCAATCTGGTGTTGGGGATATAGGGAAGCAATATATTTCACACAAACTAACAATCCTTACATCCATGTGATCCATCCCACAACACATAACCAAGAAAACTCCAAAATCATGTACCTCAACCTTCAAAAGCATCCGTTATACAAGCTATGGCAATACTCCCAACTCCCCAAGATCGGGTGACGCCGAGGTTATCTCACCAACAACTGCATAAAAGAGATTTTCAATGTCGGCAAAACTCGTATTCCAGAATCGCAACGATAAAATTATGACGACAACACCTCGGAGCTCAACTCCCGACACTACCACAACCCCTAAATGTCGAGGCACCAAGAACAATGTTCTTGTCACAAGAATATTGGAACAATTCCAAGATACCCGTTCCTAAAAAAATTAGTGAAATTTGAGGAGAGGAAAGACAAAACATATACGCCAGAGTCCTCACCAGAGCGATTTAGGCAATGAGGAGTAAAATAATCCTACTCTCCGATATATATAATCCTAAGACTCAAAATAGTTTTTCTAGACTCAACAACACCAACAATCAAGGGCACCTATGGTCGGTCGAGGCTCGACATTAACTTGAACACGCCAATATGCACCTATCCAAAAGGAACTCAAGGTCCCACCAAGGATAGACCGATATTGAAACGCTTTTGCAAGGTGGATATCATTACATCAACATTACATAATAGATGGGGATACATACATAAGGCATACAATGCCGATGAATACAACATCACAATACATAAGAGCACCATCCGACTACGGATGAAACACAAACAGTAAACTCAAACGACATCCATCTCGCTAGCCCAGCCGCCGACCGAACCTATCCCCGATCAAAGAAGAAGTAGAAGAACTCCAAACAATCAAATATCACTCGGCCATGATCGTCAGATAACCTGTACTCGCAACTATTGTTGTAGTAATCAGGAGCCACGAGGACTCAAAGAATCCCATTACCATGGGTATCAAGACTAGCAAAGCTTAATGGGAAAGGAAGGGTAAAGGGTGAGGTTTCAGCAGTACTAAGCATATATGGTGGCTAACATATGCAAATGAGAGCGAGAAGAGAAGCAAAGGAATGGTCGTGAAGCTAGCAATGATCAAGAGGTGATCCCGAACACCTACTTACTTCAAACATAACCCGTAAACCTATGTTCACTTCCTGACCACGAGAAGAGACCATCACGGCTACACACGCCGTTGATGCGTTTAATTCGGATCGTGTCAAGTTATATACAACCGACATTAACAAATTCCCATCTGCTACATAACCGCTGGCACGGCTCTCGAAAAGTTTATATCTCGCAGGGTGTCCCAACTTAGCCCATGATAAGCTCTGCGATCAACAAAGGATATTCCTTCTCCCAGAAGACCGACGCCTTGGAATCCTGCTTACAAGACATTTCGACAATGGTAAAACAAGACCACAAAGCCTGGCCGATACCGACAATCCCGATAGGAGCTGCACATATCTCGCTCGTGGCAACACCAGATAGGTCACCACGAGTAAAACCAGACTCGAGTTTCGAGGGGCCCCTCAGCTTACTCTTGCCTGCACTCAGACTTAGTGAAGCACTGTCCCGGGGGCTAATAAAGATGACCCTTGGCTTGGCGACCCAAGGAAGGGTAGGTGGTGGTGAGGCAAATGGTAAAACCAAGGTTGGGCCTTGATGGACATGTTTTATTCAAAGCGAACCGTCAGGGGGTCCCTATAATCACCCAACCGCTGTAAGGAACGCAAAATCCGGGAACATAACACCGTATGACGGAAACTAGGGCACAAGAGTGGAACAAAACACTGCATAAGGCCGAGCCTTCCACCCTTTACCAAATATATAGATGCATCAATTAAATATGAGATATTGTGATATCCCAACATAACCCCGTCCGCCATGGAGCAATCTTCAACTTCACCTGAGCTAGCAATGCTATAAGAGGGGCTGAGTAAAGCGGTAACATAGCCAAACAACGGTTTGCTAAGAAGGGTGTCAAAGGTTAGAGGTTCATGGCAATTTGGGGAGGCTTGATCAACAAGAGATAGGTAGTGCAAAGCAATAAAAAGAAGCAACTAGCATAGCAATGATAGTATTGAGATCCTGGTAGCGGTCATCTTGCTCGAAATCCCGCTAGAAAGAAGAACGAGTCCATGAAGAAGACGGACGAGAGTAGTCGAACTAATCCTCACAATCGCAACATTATCGAACTAAGAAGCAACACCGAAAGAAACAGACAACATGGTAAATGCACAAGCATAAACATGGCATGATGCACAAACAAGTATGATGCATGTCCGTTTAATGAGGCATGGCATGGCAACGAAGTTGCATATTGACAAAACACCACATGCAAGTTATTTAGTCAGCTCGCTTATGTAGCCAACAATATTAAATGTTATTAAACATGGCAAGGTGAAGCATAATAAAACTACCTATCTAGGCAAGTTTAAATGAGGCCGGAACAACAAACAACAATTCCGGAAAATCCTCATGTCGATATTTTAGATTTGGTACTGTTCTGCCCTAAACCATATATTATAGTTGTTAAACAGGAAAATAAAGTGGACCATGTTAAACTAGGCATTTTTCCACCCCATTTACATATAAAGAACATTTAATTCCGAGCTACGGTTATTTAGTTATGAAATAAAGCATTTTAACATGGCATTTGAGCAAATTAATGCAAACAAAGAAGTTAAACATTTTAAACAAGGATGAGAGTTGGATATTATGAAACTAGATGAAATTCTAGGCATTTTACATATATAAAACATTTTAAACCGATGCATGGTTAATTAGTTATTATATGCATGATCGTGAGGGTTTTTCTCAGAAACCGCAGCCTCGAATAATAGACAAAATCGCAGCGCAGAAAAAACAACACGGGCCGAATCGACGGGTGCTGGGCCGAGCAGAGCAAGCTGGGCCACTGGATCGTGGAGGGAGTCGGCCGACCGACTCGTCCACGCCGGGCGCGTTGAGGAAGGGGTCAACGGGCAAGGCGCCGCCTCCGATATGCAAACGGGCAGAGGTCAGCAGAGAACTAGCGTGCAGGGAGTTGGTTATTCATCGCCGCCCCGCACGCAGGCTGGGGAGGACGGCGATGAGGGCTCCGGAGGTCGATCCGGCCGGATCCGTCCCCGTGTTAGATCTCGCCGAGATGGGCGACGCCTGGGAAGACCATGGCGGCGGCGGCCCTCGTGAAGGGAAGCGAGAGATGAGAGACTCGAGAGAGAGCACCGCCGTGATCAAGAAGAAAACAGAGAGGAGGATGGAAAGGAAGGGCACGGTCCTTGCCGGAGAGGTGGTCAAGAACGCGATGCGGGAGGCGGCTTGTTCAAGGGTCGCACGGTGCCCCCGGTGCGGCCATCAGCGAGGAGAAGGGAGCAGGGCGCTGGTTTAGCTGGTTTTGCCTAGTCAACGGCGAGGACGGCCAGAGCAGAGGAGTCGAGGTGGAGGCGCGCGACAATGGGCAAGCTCGCACATCGGAAGAGGAGGAGCACGCATGTGGGCTCGGCAAACGCACCGCAGCAGCACGGGTGGCTGCGGATGGATGGATTTGTTGATCTCAGAGGTGAGCGCTAGTGGTTGGCTTGCCGGTGATCCCGAGGGAAATGGAGAGGTTGATGGCGGCGTGGAATTTGGAGGAGAAGGTGGAGGCTTGGCTGCGCTGGTTTGGTGAGAAGGGATCTCGGAGGATCCCAAGGAGAGAGAGTGGTGGCGGAGGATGGGGATGGGACGATACAGCCTAGGTTTTAGGGATTGACCGATTATATATACATCACGTGATTATGTTAGGGCTATCTCGCCCCTCCCGATCGTGAATCGGAAGGTTGAGAAATAAATAGGTAGGGAGTCCAAATTAAAAAACGGAGATGTTTTGTAGATGTTTGGGCATGATCCGACCTCAACGGTGATGGCTGTCCGGTCGGGTTCGGGAGTTTTGACACGCTGCCAGAGGGGCTGCTAAGTCGGCAAGAGAGGTTAGGTGGTCGGACAAGAGGGAAACGAAACACGATTGGTCTCTGAACGGTCAAAGAAGGCAAGGGAACGCGCAACTACGAACGGGCTAAGAGTTTTAAGAAAAAATGCCGGCGCGAAGCGGATGCAATGCGGATGATGACATGAGATGAAATGCATGACATGAACAAAATGCAAAACGGAAGACAAAACCCAACCACGGAGAAAATAACATCACATAGCCGGAAATGGCAAGAGTTGGAGTTACAAATATGGAAAGTTGTATCCGGGCTACATGCAATGCCATGTTATTTTCCCAATCATACACGCCTATGTTGCCTTTGGTTATTTCTATAACTGATTCCGCTAGCATATAGTTTTACATTCAACTAGTTTTAGCTTATCGTGTTGTCCAACAGATCCCTAGCTCATACACTCATACTCCTCCGTCCGGATTACATGTTGCCGAAATGGATAAAAAGGATGTATCTACAACTAAAATATGCCTAGACCCATCCATTTTTTTTTCATATGGAGGAATACATGTCAATACGCCATGCCTTTCTATTCTTCAAGACTCTATTCCATCTCTCGTTGTTGCATGTTTTATAATTAAAGGACCATTCTTCTATACAAGGCATGCAAGGGGAAGACGACTATGTTAGAATCAAGGGTTACAAACAAGGCCTTCGAAAAGATCCAAATGCCAGAGATAATAAACTGTCGGCATTTAAAGTAGGGGGTACCTTAGTACTCAACTTGTGCACGGGCAATGCGAAGACCTCTGGGCGAGGCTTGCGGCACCAGCAGGCTCTCCACCACTCTTTTGCACCGCCATTCAAGAACAAAGTACTAGCCAGTACACGAAGGCCCGCAAGAGGAGCTTGCCGAGGGCTAACCAGGCATCATCAAAAACTTGCCGCGACGCTCGCGCTTCGTAAGACCCAGCCGCCAGCAAGCTTGCTCAAGACACATAAGGACTACGGCAAGGCACTTGCCGCAGCAAGGCTGCCACCCAACTCCAAGACACCCAAAGGACGCGCATCACCAAAGCCATCCCAAGGGCACGGGCGAGACACCGCGCAACCATGCGGAGCGAGGTGGCAAACAGAGTCGACAGAGGCGCCATCGCGGGCAACCGGAGGCTCACTTAACGGTCACTCCTCCTGACCTGCTAGCGACGGACGGCATTTAATGCCCTTGTCCCCGCCGCCGAGTTAGGTAGGGACACTCAGCACTCGCAGCACCAACCTCGCGCTTACATTTCTACCCCCTCTTCCCACGCCGCCACCGTGGGTACCCCCTTCAGACTATAAAAGGGAGGCCCATGCGACGCAGAAGGGGTTCGGTCCATTCGACACCCATAGCACCACCATACGCCGCACGCCGAGCTAGATAAAATAACGACACAAAGCAGCAGAGGGGTGTTATCTCCGGAGAGCCCCGGCCGGGTAAAGATCGCCTGCCTCAAGGCCGACTCGATCTGCTCACAAGACGACCCCGCCTCCCTTGCCGAATCCGAAGGCCCCTGTCCCCATAGGTGTTCGAGGCCACAGAGATACGAGCCCCGACATCTTGGCGCGCTGTAGGGGCGCCGAGGTTGTGAGCATCCGATCCGGGTTCCACGCCACGCCGCATATCGCTAACATGCCACCGAAGAAGAAGCCTTCGGAGGTGGCCGCCCGCTACATCATTCCCACCACCACCACGGAGCAAGCAGCGGTGAAGTGGACGCCGCGAGGAGCGGGTGCCACGGTGGGTCTCGTGGTCGCCACCAGATCCAAGAACAAGGCCCCACAAGCTGCCGGGCGACGGTGCAGACGCCGCCTTCCTAAGAGGTATAAGGTCAACCACGCCCGGTGTTTTAGCACCGCGCTCGCGGAGCAAGGCTAAGCTGGTAGGTCGCGGACGCCGAGGTCGCAGATGCACCCGCATGGCCGGGCGCGAGTGAGGTGCGGTCGCCGACGAGGTGTTGCTCCCGCCAATCCGCTTGGGAGTCCGAGCACATCTGCCTCGCCGCGCCGCCGCCGCCGCCTAAGACAAGGAAGCGCTGGCCCGAGCCCACCGCTTTAGATTTCTCCAGCCACACACAAGATCGACGACTAGAGGATGGCCATACACAAGCTTCATCGGCTTCGCAACAGCGACAAGCCCCGGCGACCAAACGCCGAGGGTCTTAAGAAGACTTCCGGCGCAGACGGCGCCGACAGATCACTGGGTGCCGCTCGGCGCCTCCACCACTCAAAGGCTTAAGATCACCACCCCGACCAACTTGACGCCGACTCCCTGCGTTTGACCGACGCAACTCGGCCAGGATCAGCGCCACGCTCTCCAAGAACGGAACACGAAGACGCCGCGACTCAGACGAAGCGCCGAGAGAAGCGCGACATTAACTGACCAGCGCGGCCGCTCCGGACGACGCCAAGACGCACCGAGAACCAGCGATTTGTCAGACGCAGCAGGTTGCCCCTCGCTCACCCGGAGCTGCGGCAAGTCCAGGGCCCAAAACCAAGAACTTGCCGACGTGTCTACGAAGTACGACGGCAGGATACACCTGCCGAATTCCTCAAGATCTACACCATCGCGTGCAGCGCCGGAGGGCGCGACGAGAAGATCTCGCCAACTACTTCCCGCCGGTACTCAAGCCCAACGCCGATCTTGGCTCATGCACTTGCCGGACGGCTCCATCTCTTCGCGTGGCGACTCGGTCATCGCTTTGTCGGCGCTTTCACCGTGGCCACAAGCCTCATGGCCAGGAGAGTGACCTCCACTTGCTCGCCTAGAAGGAGGGGAGCCCTCGAAGTATATACAAAGATTCAGCCAGTGCAACGCAACATCCTGCGATGTCCACCTCGTCAGCGTTATCAGCTGCTTTCATCGTAACGTGTAACCGCAGGATGAGGGAGGAGATGGCGATGATCAAGATCGAGATGTCCGCGAAGCTCTACGCTCGCCGACAAGTGTGCACGGGCCGAGGAGGGGAGGAAAATCCCGAGAAGTTACCGGAGCGTATGATCTCGACAAGGAGGATGCCGCCTGCAAGGAAGAACCGGAGGCGGAACAATAGGAAGAGGAAAGCTAAGGATGTGCTAGTTGTTGAGCACTCCGAACGGAGCGGTTCCGACAAGGCCAAGACCGACGACTCGGGCGAGGTCGTGGCGGCCGACAAGCAGATGGCTCCAAGAAGCGTATTGCAAGATCCACCGCACCAAAGGCCATGACCTCCAAACCTGCAAAAAGTAGAGCAGATGGCGAGCTGCAAAGCTGAATACGAGCGCCGCCATAAGGAGAGAGCTCAGGAGGTGGCGGAGGATCCGCAAGAAGCTTCCCACCCGGGAGGGAACCGCTGCAAGGCCAAGATGCGGAAGGAGACAGCCTCCCTGCACACGATAAGGACGAGGATGAAGATGAAGATGATGAGATGGAGGAAGATGAGACTGAGGATCAAGAGTTTCGTATGACAGAGGTAGAAGGCCGACGGCGGGCGCCTCCTACACACCTCGCCCGCCAACTCAAACAAAGGGTACGAGAAGTGAATGCATGGAGTTTTCCGCCGAGGCGCCGCAGCCTCTCAAGTGGTCTAGCACGCCCATCGCCTTCGACGCTGAGGATCACCCCGACGTGATCACCGCGTTGGGTGCTTGCCGATGTTGGTCTCACTCAACAATCCGCAACCTCAAGGTCACGAAGATGTTGGTCGACGCGGGTCCGCCCGAACTTAATTTCCTCCGCAGTGCTCAAGAAGCTCCAGATCCCCGACAGCCGAAGCTTGAAGAGACCGCACCTTTCAAGGAATAAACCGAAGGAGCCAGCCTAAGGGAAGATCACATTGCCGTGACGCTCGGGCACGAAGCTGAACTTCAGACTCAGAGGGTCACATTCGACGTGGCTGATATCCCTTATTTACAATGGGATACTCGACCAAGACTCGCCAAGTTCATGGCGGTCTCACCACGCATACAATGTGCTCAAATGCCCGCCCGATGAGTGTCATTTCGCCCAAGGCGATAAGAAGGATGCGCCATCTCGGCCGACATGATCTACCGGGAAGTAGCCGCGGCAGAGCGAGCCACTTGCCGCCGAAGCTCCCCGGGAAGAAGAAGACCAAGTCCGCAAGGACAGCTCGTGCTCACTCCGCAAGCGATCTCCCGGAGCGCGGCCGCTGCCGAGGACGCCGCCATCGAAGCTCCACCGCAAGTGCAAGAAGGCGAAGACAGACCAGCCAAAGACTAAGCCCGCAAGAACGGCTCGTTTTCGCCCGCAAGCCTGCTCTCTCCGAGTGCCGCGCCATATCGAGGATGCACCATCGAGCTCCGCCGCCAGTCCACCGCCAAGAGGGTAAAGAAAATTGCCAAGCTTCAACTTTGAGTTGTACTCCCGAAAATCCATACCTTGTATGAAGAACCCGGCGCGAAGGGTCGAATCGTGGTTAGTTGCGCGCGCCGATCCGCCTTGAGTCCGCCGACGATAAAAGCACGCCGCAACCAGCCCGACAAGTTCTTCCTACCGAGGCAACACCGCCAACGAAAGCCGCTGATGCCTCGCCAAGAAGCGTGTTTATGCCCGTGGGTTCCTCGGAAGCGAGGGGCGAGAACATACAAGGGGAAGGATCGGGAAGAAGTACGGCCTCGACGGATCGTTGGAGACAGTAAAAGCTAAGTCACCCGAAGTTTTTGTACGTAACACTCCTTAGTTCCATGCTTTTTATGTTAAGTTCTCGTATGCGTCGTCTTTGTACGCAATACCTGTGCGCAGAGGAGCTAACTCGTGGTTGTTGCATCCTTGCTTTGTTTCCGAGTCCGCCAACAATACAAGTGCATCGCAATCGCCCGAGAAGGTTTCTTGCCGTAAACAACACCGCCAGTGGGCTGCTGATGTCCCGATCAAGAAGTGTGTTAGCGCGCAGGTCCCTAGAAGCGTAAGGGAAAACGCACAAAGGATGTAACAAAGTAGGGGGCGAGCACAGCAAGCCTTTGCCATAGGGCGCCTTCAGATGAGAGACTTGTGCGCCGGAGGAGCTAACTCGTGGTTGCTTGCGCCTTGCTTTGTTTCCGAGTCCGCCAACAATACAAGTGCATCGTGAATCGCCCGAGAAGGTTTCTTGTCCGAAACAACACCGCCACGGGCTGCCGATGTCCCATACTCAGCAGTGTATAGCCGCAAGTTCCCTAGCAGCGAGAGTATAAACATAGAAGGGCAAAGCATGGTATCATTTTGCAAAGTCGCACATAAAAATTAGATGATGAAATTATTGCAAGATCTGCTCAGCTGTTTTCATGGTTGTAATTACAAAGGACAAGGAGAAACCAAAAGAGCGACCGCCCCGCAAGCCAACATCACCGGGGCTGTAAGTACCAGGGACCCTTCAGCGACGGATCAGGTTTCTGGCGCCACAAGGCCGGCGATAAGGGCAAAAGAGAGCACGCCAAAGACTGGATTTTGGCGGAGCCAGAGTTGCCGGTGCGAAGGCCAAGATTCTCCCGACAAAGTTAATGTCGCCGGGTGGTCGTGGAGTCGATAAGTTTTTCATCCTCGTCATGCATCCTCTTATGGGTCGGGAAGGCGGGACCGCTGCCCTTGAACGAAAGCGTGTCTTGTAAAACCCATGCGCGGAGGAGCCGAAGTCAGGCCCACCAGCGCCGTTTGTTTCCGAGTCCGCTAACAAACACAAGGCCGAATCGCCCGAAGGTTGCTTGCCGTAAGCAACATCGCCACGGCTGCCGATGTCCCAAGACTCAAGAAGTGTGTTTGTTCCGCAAGTCCCCTAGAAGCGAGAACAGAGCATACAAGGCATGAGATCAAGTAAAGGACCTAGTCCGACAAGCGCCTCTTTTCATTAAAAAGCATCCTAGTTTAGTACAAGCCCATGGAGGATGAAAACATGATAGTGAGGATTACAGATTTTAAATACAACTAAGGCCCTGTGGCTTACAAATTGGAAGATAAGATGCCCGTAATCCTCTCTGTTTCTCTGCTCAGAGGTAGGTCAAGGAGGCCCCGACAAGAGAAGCTTGCCGAAGGGCAAAAGGGCGCTTAGGAGAGCTACGGCCGAAGACGCCAAGAGAACTTCCCTGGGCCGGCCAGAGCTTAGGAGACGGAGGCGCCGGAGGCGAGCTTGAAGATGGGGTGGTGGAACGCTGCTCCTCGCCTCAGATTCGACTTGACGGCCTTGCCGCCACCCTCTTCCTCTTCCGTAGCCTTTACGCCAGCCCAAGGAGACGGCCCGGAGTTCGGCGTCACGACCCGGATGATGGGTCGACGGTGATGCCAGAGGCAAAGATCCGACGCCTAGTCGGACCCACCATCTCGCTGCCGCTCGCCGCCTCCTCCTCGCCACTCGCCGAGGAGGGACCTTCGCCATCGGAGGAGCTGTCCACGCAGCATCTCGCCCGGTGCCGGAGTCCTCAAGACCTTGACGGCGAGAAGGTCGCCTCCATTAACTTGAAATGGAGGGTAAACCCCGCCAGCTGTGGATACGGCGAACGCTTCCACCTCGATCGGCACATCACGCTCGGGCTGGAGATACGACACTCACTCGAAAGTGCCGCTGATCCCGCAGCCCTCGCGCGCAACTCCATCATCTCGGCGGATCCGCCCATCGCGCGCGAACGGGCCGGCAGCCGGAGGCGGCGACGAGGTGCTCGTGCAGCTTGATGAAGAACTCCTGTGATCGCCTCCGTGGACCGCCGAGGAAAGGAGCGCCGGGCGGAGACGGGAGGCGATCGCCTGCCGCTCTCCCCGAGCCTCGACCACGCCCTCGGCTCGCCTGCTGCCTCGCCTCCTCTCGCGTCGGCCGCCACCACGGGTGCGGGTAGGGAGAGGCGCGCTGCCCGGAGGCGCACCTCGCTGCCACCGCTGAAGGACTCAGGATTCTCCTCCATGGCAGATGGGAGGAAGAGAAACAAGTTGAAGACTAAGGAGAAGAGGAAGTGCAAGACTTATTGTGCCCCTTCCGCCTTTTTAAAGGGCGGCGGGACTCAACCGCCCGGCCAGCCAATCGGAAAGCGAGGAGGGCAGAGGGCGGGCCGACTCGCCATTCGCTGCGGACGGCTCGGGTCTCCCACCTTCGCCACCACCCCCACGCATGGGAGCCGCGGCTAAAAAGCGGAGCCGGGCGACGGGTGAAGTGACTCGCTCGCACCATGGTCACGGGGTGGATGCCTTAGAGACCGTGATGCGCCTTCACGCCTTCACGACGCCGAATCGACGCTGCGCTATATGCGGAGAGCGCGTGGGCGGAGCCGTTGTCAGCGCATTCAGTGCCACGCGCGTCTGCAGTACGCTTTTGGGCCCGCAAACAACGCCAAGCACCTGTATGGCCCAGTCCGGCTCTGCCGGTGTACTAAAGTAGGGGATACCTTAGTACTCGAACTTGTGCACGGGCAAATGAGCACCTCGCTGGCGAGGCTTGTCGGGCACTGCAGGCCCTCCACCACTTTTTGCACCGCCATTCAAGAACAAAGTACTAGCCAGCATAAGAAGGCCCCGCCAAGAGGAGCTTGCCG
>JAHHZJ010006784.1:0-37961 GCA_021437245.1 Aegilops speltoides | reverse complement strand
ATCGGTCTTCCGGGAGAAGGCTATTTTCGTTGATCGCGAGAGCTTGTATGGGCGTTGGACACCCCGCAGGTATAAACTTTCGAGAGCCGTGCGCGGTTATGTGGCGATGGGAATTTGTTAATGTCCGTTGTAGATAACTTGACACCAGATCCAAATAAAACGATCAACCGTGTGTGTAGTCCGGAGGGTCTCTTCTGGCGGAGTCCGGGAAGTGAACACGGTTTCGGGTTATGTTTGACGAAGTAGGTGTTCAGATCACCTATTGATCATTGCTAGCTTCACGACCGCTCCTTTGTTTCTTTCTCGCTCTTTATGCATGTTAGCCACCATATCATGCTTAGTCGCGCGCAACCTCACCACTTTACCCTTTCCTTCCCATTAAGCTTTGCTAGTCTTGATACCCATGGTAATGGGATTGCTGAGTCCTCGTGGTCTTCGACATTACAACAACATGCAGGTGTACAGGTTATGCGATGATCATGATCGAGAGCGATGTTTGCTTGTTTGGGGTTCTTCTTCTCCGCTTTCTTCGATCGTGGATAGGTTCCGGTCGGCAGCCTAGGCTAGCAGGTGGATATTGTTTGAGTTTCGTATGATTCATCAAGAGTCGGATGTTGTTCTTGTATGTTGTATTGTTCTATTCGTGTGGCATTGTATGCCTTATGTATGTATCCCCATCTATTATGTAATGTTGATGTAATGATATCCACCTTGCAAAAGCGCCTCAATATGCGGTCTATCCTTGGTGGGACCTTCGAAGTTCTTTTTGGATAGGGTCGCATATTGGGCGTGACAACCCCTAGTCCAGATTCCTCAAGAGTCTCAACCAGCTTCAATGACGATGAGTCCGGGCGCGATATTGTCTTCGCATTGAAGGGGTTCCTCCTCCGAATAATTCAGAAGATTGTGAACGCCAGATAGTGTCCGCTCAGAAAATAAATTCCACATGCCACCTTAGAGAGAATAATATTTACACAAGTTCAATCTGCCGACGTATTTTGTGGCGTGACGTCACACCACTACCAAGCCTTTACTTGAATCGCTTTATTATACCACCTCAGCAGAGGAAGCGTTTTGGCACGCCTTTGTCGAAGCAGATCGTTCCTTTATTCCGGATTACCATCAATACGACGGGTAACCCAACCACGCCATTGATTGTGGCGCTTTGGGAGATAAGCGAGTTTTACCAGTTAGTAGGGACGATAGTTTCATCCGCCCATATATAAGGGATAAGGATCCACCTCCTTTACTCACGCCTTCTTCCTCCTTTGCTTATCCGCCTCCACGCCCCCAGCTCCAAGGCTCAAGTCCGCACATCTCACCTCAATTCTTTCCATCCATGTCCGGAGCGGAGGCATGGATGGCCTCCTCCGCTACGGAGGGCACATCAAGAAGCCGCAGCCGGATACCTGTCCAATGACATCGCAAGACCGGCCGCGACGAGGGGCAGCCATCCCCACCCCTGTGCTCCATGAGAGGGTCAGATTCTTCCCACTTCCTCCGCTGACTAGGCTTCCCACTCCACCTCTTCGTCCGGGGCTCATGTACTACCACGGCCTCGGATTTCCACGATCCGCCCCAAATTTCATCCTCAATATCTCTGCTTATCGTCATGTGCGAGGCCTTCCTCAGATCTAGCCCCACTTTGGCTTGTGGCTAAAGACCTTCAATGTCAAGTCAAGGTTGTGAAGGGCAGCCAAGGGAGTGCAGAGGTGCATGGTGGGCAATGCCCAACGCCACTTGGCTCGAGGGTGCCTTCGGAATCCATCAAAGGGTGGCAATCGGGTGGTTCTACATCACCGAGCCATGTGACCCTAAATGGGCAGCGCCCCTATCAGATCTGCATCCCCATGCAGCTCACCACCGGAAAGAGAAGGGCTTGCTATGGGTAGTTCGAAGAGCCGACCGGACTCAGCCCCGCTCTGCACTCGTGAACAAGAAGCTTGCTTGTAAACGTGATCCAGTCATGCTCGCCCACCGGATTCTCCCCGCCAAAGAACGGGCCTTCAATTTGTGGAGTTTGATCCGCACAAGATCGACTTGAGCGGGCTTTCTTCGACACGACGCACGGTTGCTCGAGGGTGCTGCTCAAGGGCGCCGAAGTCTCGCGATCCGCAATCGAAGATCGCGGATTCAGCACGCAGCCCACCAGCGAGGTAAGCTACGCTATCCTTTATGGGACACTATTTTTCATAGTTTGACTCTATGTGGGATCTAAACTCCCAAGATTTTAACAGATCGGCAGAAGACGCCCGACAGGTTAATCGTCCTGCCTCTTCCGAAGACCCAATGGACGCCGCTTGACAGAGTTGCTGGTCCCGACACTTTACGAGTGCCGAGAAGAAGGCTAAGAAGAAGGCCACGGAACCCAAGGAGTTCCCGGCCGTGATATCGGACTCATCGTCCGATGACTCGAGGCGACCTCCCACGAAGAGGAGGAGGAGAAGAAGAGGCCTCTCACGGGAGAGAAGAAGAGGAAGGCCTCCCAACAGGGAGGCCAAGGGTCCAAGAAGGGAAGGACCCTTCCCGATCGCCCGCCAACGCCGGGCGACGGAACGAGGAGTGGCCCTCAAGGGCCAAGCCTCGGCGAGATCGTAAGTATCCGGACTCCTAGATAATTTATAATTTTTCTTTTTGCCACATGGTGTCTTTCTAATGCCGCATACAACCTCGTAGTCCGCCAAGGACGATCTTCCCGCTTCATCGAAAGTGGGTCCTTGGACACGCCGGATATGGATTCTTCCACCACCTCAACCCCCCGTGATGTCGACGATGCCGAGGTGGGATCCCGGAAGGACCCACCAGAGGAGGAGGCCCCGGAGATGCCGCAAGGCAACCTCCCTGACTCAGACTGACTCCGACCGAACTCGCAGTGGTTCCGAAGTCCGGCGAGCGCCCTTCGTGAAGAAGGGCAAGATCGGACACCGACAGCCTCCGCCCAACCGAGGCGCTGGATAACTTGTGGAGGCGCCAACGGCGCTCCATCAAAGAAGAACACCGACCGACGGTCAGAGCCTTCTAACAGGCTTTGAGGTAAGAATTTTAAGATATGTAATATAATACCGAAGACAGAGGCCTCGATGCCGCCGGATCGAAAGATAAACTAGACCGAGGATCTAAAAAGATATACGCAGGAGTTCTAAAAATATGTCAAATGGGATTGCAGGTGCGCTGCCGACCTCGCCGACCGCATGGAGTTCGAAGCTTGAAGGAGCCTCGAGCGGTCCGAGAGCGAAGCTCGCCTGGCAAGAAGCAGCTCGAGGACAAGGAAGGTGAGTAACACCAGATAAATTTGTACCTTACGAAAAGGATTTGGTTGCAAGATAAATAACAAGTATAACGTGGTACTCTAGGGCCACGAACGGTGGCGACCTCAAGGAGGCGGTGTCCGAGGTCGAACGCAATGCACATGGAGCGAGCCGAGCGAGAGAAGCAGAGGCACGGTGGCGGAGGTGCAGCAAGAGCCCTGTGCCTCATGGAAAAACATAAGAGTTTGGAGCGCGACTCAAAGACTCGAGAGTCCGAGCTTGCACGGCCTGAGAGTGCCAAGGCTAAGGCCAAGCCCACAAGGCCTCCAGAAATCGAGGGCTTGAAAAGATAGCATGGTAAGGCATTTTTCATGCAAAGCAAGCATGTGAATGTGAATTACCTATTACTTACCCAATTCAGAGCTCTCCAGAGCTGCTTGCAGATCTGCCTGCACAGGTCCGATGCGCGCATTCTATTGGGCCGAGGAGGGAGTTCGACGAGAAGGTCTTCGTCTCAGATGCCGAGGCGGACATCCGGTGCCTTTAGCGACCAGTCAAGCACTGGTCAAGTCCACAAGGTGGCCGAACAGCCATGAAGGGCCTCATAGTTCGGCGGGCCCAAGGAGGCCATGCCCGGAGCTACTTCCCCGGGGCGGTGGTGGATGCGTGTCCCGGTTGAAGTCGCCAAGCACTCCGCATTGAAGGTGCCTGTTGGCCCTTGCCCGGCAAAAGTGCACCGGCAGGATGGACGCCGAGAAGCTTCGACGGACGCCACAAGGGCAAGGAGTATTGTACCCAAAATGTATTATAAGAGTGTCTCAAGGGTGCCCGATGATTGCGGTGAGTGTCCAAAGATGTAATATTTGAGTAGACTCAAGATTTTGCTATCCCCCAAACTTTGTTCATATGTGCTAAGCAACGCTTGTTAATTTAAAATATTACCTTGCGGTGATGGCGGAGCATCGCCCACATTCCTGCTCAAGGCTGCCTTCAAGGCCTCGCGAAGCGCCTAAAACCGCATCCAACCCGCTTTGATCGCCGGAGAGGAGAGGCGGCGCGAGCGGTTTCTACCACGGGCTCCCCCTCTGCTTTCTCCACTTAACTTAGCTATCCGGGTTGTTTGTGTGCTCTAAAAATGGGAGATATTTTTCACTTCCTACCGTGAGGGAGTCCTAGATTAGGGGTATCCAGACAGCCGGATCAGGTACAACGCTCGGACTATTGATGCGTGAAGATACAAGACTCAAGACTTTGGCCCGTGTCCGGATGGGAACTTTTGCGGAAGGCAAGCTATGCATCCGGATATTGTGTTTCCTTCCTGTAACCGACTCCATGTGTCTCCTAGCCGTCTATATAAACCGAGAGGTTGGTCCTTAGAAGGCCGATCACATTACAATCATACCATCATAGGCTAGCGCCTAGGGTTTAGCCTCTATGATCTCGTGGTAGATCTACTCTTGTACTACCCATATCTTCAATATTAATCAAGCAGAAGTAGGGTTTTACCTCCATCGAGGGGCCCAACCTGTAAACATCCGTCCTTGCTCGTTACCATCAGCCTTGACGCACAGACGGACCCCTACCCGAGATCCGCCGGTTTTAACAATCGACATTGGTGCTTTCATCGAGAGTTGCTCGTCGCCGCCAGCAGGCTCGATGGCGCCTTCAATCGCCATAACAAAGCGCGTCCAGTGGAGAGATTTTTCTCCCTGACAGGTCTTCGTGTTCGGCGCTTGACTACGGACCAATTCGCCAATATCTTGAGAGATCGATGGCACGCCCGCCACCAAATAGGTTCGAAACTTGAACTACATTGCTGATATCCGTGGAGACTTGATCTTTGATGGATATGCGCTGTTCGATCGCTAAACAACACGACGAGCACGGCTTAAACCTGCGCCGACAAAGCTCAGGATATAAACCAAGAGCAAGTTGCGCTGTTCATGACGTAGGGGTGGACCAGTCGCGACACACTCATCGGGCGATGGAGCCGAACACGGTCTCACCTCTCAGGTGCCCTCAGGATTTCGACCCCGGATTCACATCCGGATGTTGGTCCCTCGTCCGCTTCCTCCCAGCCCGCCGAGCTTGGTTGGGCTCGCATGGAATTCACCGCTATGATATCTTCCAAAGACTTGCCCTTTGACGACATGCTGAATTCGTAAATCTCTTTTGACAGAAATTCGGCCGAACTATGTCCGCCCGAGGGAAGCAAAGCATTTGGGAATTAAGCACCACCCACCACCCACTTCATAGCCATTTGATGATTTAACCAACGGTTGACTTCGATCAAGGCATCGACGGTATGGACGACGTATGCAAGAGAAGATTCGAATCTATAGTACCGACTTCCGCCATCACATGACATATACATGGTGGATACGCCAAGGAGGACGATGGTGATAATCCGAAGATAAAACCCCGAGGAAAGTTAATGCGACGGGCGAGACGCCGCTCAAGTCCAAAGAACAGAAAAATATCAGCAAGAGCGCTTAGAAGGATCGACATCCGTCAACCCCGAAGGCAACAATGACCATATTTAAACCGCGATGGAGCAGATGAACAGGTCACGCCAACACAGTTCGAGCAGACGCCCGAGGACAATGATCCAGGGATGAGTTCATCAAACCGACCCATGGCAAGAAGACAGTCCGACGATGATATCTTCATTTCAAAGAACGCGCGGAACGAGATAACCTCCACGTAAAGCTTATGGCCACAGCCGAGAAGTCTCAAGAAGCAGTAGCAACGGCTTAAAGCCGCACAGAAATGCTCAATCAGCAGATGGAACAAAGTGCTAGACATCGAAGAAAGATATATGACGATCGCCATACAAAGAGCTACCCAAAACGCAAGCTATCGCTGAATTGACGACGAGGCCGCTCCACCAAAGAGGATAAAACCAAGAGGCCGACGCACTCACTTCATAACCACAACAAAGCAGCTAATGACGCCGCATTACCATCGACGTGACCACCTGGATAAGAAAGCTGGCGCAGCTACGTCCATCTACGGATCTAAAGGACACACCCCATCGAGGGACCATGGTCATCAAATCGATTATGCTAATCAAATACCAGTTCGGAATAAACATCGGACACAAGAACAACCGACGACATGCCACAACACGTTTAGATACAGAGGGCTGCTGCCTCGTGTTTTACACAAGAGGTAATCGATCATGAATTTCCATAGGGCTTTAAACCTGTGAACATAGAGGCAACGCGACGGAACGAGATAGACCCTGTGGTTTTGGATCGAGGACTTATCCTGCATATACATGGCTGGTCGGGGATGAGCTCCACGCCATCAAATACCTTTCCTCAAACCGAAGGGACCAACTCAACATCGTTGAAAAGCCTCCCTGAAAATTCAATTGGGAGTTGGGAGGAACTCGAGGACGCCAGGCCAATTTTCAAGGGACTTATGTCCGCCTCCGATGTCGACGATGGTCACATAATCCAACAACCTGCCGAGATCGCACAAGCTTTGGGAACAGATTTTCACTAAGAAGAATCAAATTGTCGATTGTCCGATGCCAAGTTTTAGCGGATTCAAACACAAAGATCCGTGACGAGTGGCTGCGCGACACCTCGCCAAGAAAAGCTAAGGACAATGGCAGCCCTAACAGTTATGACCCGCTTATGCTGGTGAAGATAGTCAGCAGTCTGGTGAAGGCACCAATGACCCCAAAGACATCCGAAATAAGGGATGGCAACGGAAGCCACATCAGAATAAAAATAAACGCCAAAACAAGGAAGAGAGTCCGAACAACGAACGGCTAATGCCGATTCGTGGGCTCTCGACTGACAAGAAAAGAAGCCATCTAAAGGAAGCAAAGAGGGACCGTCTGCCGAACAGTCTCGACAGACTGCGGCCAAATTCATGGCACCGACAAACCTCATAACCACACGCACGAGAGTGCCGGGTCTTCAAACCGCCACAAACTAAATGCCGAACACAAGGGAAGGGAACACAATGAAGACGAGGATGAACTCGCCACCAACACGGGGGGAGGGCAGAAAAATTCCTCCAGAGGTTAAAATAGTGAACACGATCCACGCGACTCAGACATCCATGAGAAGGCGCGAACGACGATAGAGACGCCAGCGATATAGAGCCCATCGCATTCTACACCTAACTAATGGATGTCTTATCCAATTACCTTCGACCGCTTGGACGGCCAAACTACTATTCGGGCGCGATGGATCGAGAGGCCTTGGTGCTTGACCCAATAATCGACGGACCATCTCACCCACGCCCTCATGGACGGCGGCAGCGATCTCAATCTAATATATGAGGACACATCCGCAGGATGGGGATAGACCCATCCGAATTAGTCAAAGCAAAACCACCTTTGAAGGGGTGACACCAGCGCTAGTTTCCAAACGAGGTCTGGCCATACTAGAGTTAACATTCGGCTCTCCAGTACTCCGTGGCTTAAGAACTATCATCGCACCTTCCAAAGCGACTATCATGCATTGATTGGAAGAACAGCCGCCCGCTCGATGCATCGCCGCACTATGGCTACCTTACACTCAAGATGCCCGGTCCATGTGGCGCCATTACCGCATGAATAACAGAGCGCTTTCACGCATCAGAGGAACACGCGACGTTCTAGCGGCCGGACTATAAGGCCTCTAATACTAAAAAACATAACTGGTCGTTAAGACCACGGACACGGTTAGACGAGTCCCAGAGTCGCATAAAATCGAACCAGGGCACCGATATGTAATCCCATAGCGATACCAGGCTATAAACATTTAATAAAGCCCCACACTTGGCTCAACATTATTAAGTGGCCAACATCTTACACCTTTACTATCCATCGCATACTTAAGTTATAATTTCCTATGAGTTTTTTTTATTAAAACAATGTTCGCGATACCCTTCCAGATACTACAGCACAATGGAGACAAAGGCTGACGCAGCAGCAGGCCCCTTAATAGGTTTTTTAGATTAAGCCCCTGTAAACCTTTATTGCCTCTTGTTGCTTAACCATCCCATGGGTTTCATACCCACAGAGGATACTGCCCTTGCACTTCACCACGCAAGCAGATTAATGCACGCATTCGAAATATGCTGTGGTTATAATGAATGGGCATTCTTGAGCCCATCATCTCGCTGTAAAGTACTACCTTCGGAGGTTCGGCGTCATTTAGCTGGGCTGTTGGAAATATGCCCTAGAGGCAATAATAAAAGTATTATTATATTTCCTTGTTCATGATAATTGTCTCATATTCATGCTATAATCGTATTATCCGGAAATCGTAATACACGTGTGAATACATAGACCACAATATGTCCCTAGTGAGCCTCTAGTCGACTAGCTCAGCAGATCAACATAGTCATGGTTTCTCGCTATGGACATTGGATGTCGTTGATAACGGATCACATCATTAGGAGAATGATGTGATGGACAAGACCCAATCCTAAGCATAGCACAAAGATCGTAGTAGTTCGCTAGAGCTTTTCCAATGTCATCTCTTCCTTAGACCATGAGATCGTAACTCCCGGACACCGTAGGAGTGCTTTGGTGTATCAAACGTCACAACGTAACGGGTGACTATAAAGGTGCACTACAGGTATCTCCGAAAGTGTCTGTTGGGTTGACACGGATCGAGATCGATTTGTCACCCGCAAACGGAGAGGTATCTCTGGCCCACTTGGTGACATCATCATAATGTGCACAATGTGATTAAGGGGTTGATCACGGATGATGTGTTGCGAACGAGTAAAGAGACTTGCCGGTAACGAGATTGAACAAGGTATCGTATACCGACGATCGAATCTCGGCAAGTAAAATACCGCTAGACAAAGGGAATTGTATACGGATCGACCGAGTCCTTGACATCGTGGTTCATCCGATGAGATCATCGTGGAATATGGGAGCCAACATGGGTATCCAGATCCCGCTGTTGGTTATTGACCGGAGAACGCCTCGGCCATGTCTACATGTCTCCGAACCCGTAGGGTCTACACACTTAAGGTTCGACGCTTAGGTTATAAAGGAAGCTTGTATGTGGTTACCGAATGTTGTTCGAGTCTCGATGAGATCCTGACACACGAGGAGTCCGGAATGGTCCGGAGGTAAAGATTTATATATGGGAAGTCCTGCTTTGGTCACCCGAAAGTTTCGGGTTTATCGTGAACGCATCGGACCACGGGAGGGTCCCGTGTCCACCAAGTGGGGCCACCTGCCTGCAAGGCTGCGTGGGCCAGTGGGAGGGACCAGCCCCTAGGTGGGTGGGGCGCCCCACCAAGGCCCAATGGGAAGTGGGAAGGGGCAAACCCTAGGCAGATGGGCCCTAAGGCCCACCCGGTGCGCCCCTCTCTCCTCTCGCCGCCACCTGATTGATCTCGAGGCGCCGCACCTTGGGGGTGGAACCTTAAGGGGCGCAGCCTCTCCCTATAAATAGTGAGGCCTAGGGGCCCAGAGACACACGTATACACGTGATCTGCTCCGCCTTTGGTTGCAGCCTCTCTCTCTCCCAAGTACTCCTCCTCCCGTGGTGCTTAGCGGCCCCATCGATTGCCACATCCTCCATCACCACCACGCCGCTGTGCTGCTGCTGGAGGAGTCTTCTCAACCTCTCCTCTCTCCTTGCTGGATCAAGGCGGGGAGACGCCACCGGCTGTACGTGTGAACGCGGAGGTGCCGTCTGCTCGCACTTGATCATCGGTGATTTGAATCACGACCAGCACGACCATCAACCCCTGCTCACTTGAACGCTTCCGCCGATCTACAAGGGTATGTAGATGCACTCTTTCTATCACTGCTGCTGGCTCCATAGATAGATCTTGGTGACACGAGAAAATTTTGAATTTGCCACGCTCCCAACAAGGGTATCGAGCTAGGTCTATTGCGAGATTCTTTGCACGAGTAGAACACAAAGTAGTTGTGGGCTGATGTTGTTCAATATGCTTACCGTTATTAGTCCAATCTTGTTTCGACGGTATTGTGATGAAGCGGCCCGACCAACCTTACACGTTTCCACGTGAGACAAAGTTCCACTGATTGACATGCACTGTGCATAAGGTGGCGGGTGCCGCCTCCCACTTTAGTCGAACGGATTCGATGAAAAGGGTCCTTATGAAGGGTAAATAGCATTGGCATATCACGCTGTGGTTTTGCGAGGTAAGAAACGTTTGCTAGAAACCCATAGCAGCCACGAAACATGCAACAATTAGAGGACGCCTAACTTGTTTTTGCAGTGGTATGCTATGTGATGATATGGCCAAAAGAATGTGATGAATGATATGGGATGTATGAGATTGATCATGTTCTTGTAATAGGAATCACGACTTGCATGTCGATGAGTATGACAACCGCAGGAGCCATAGGAGTTGTCTTAATTTATTGTATGACCTAAGCGTGTCATTGAACAACGCCATGTAATTACTTTACTTTATTGCTAACCGTAGCCATAGTAGTAGAAGTAATAGTTGGCTAGACAACTTCATGAAGACACGATGATGGAGATCATGATGATGGAGATCATGGTGTCATGCCGGTGATTTGATGATGGATGGAGCTCAAGATGGAGATCAAAGGAGCAAAATGATATTGGCCATATCATGTCACTATTTGATTGCATGTGATGTTTATCATGTTTATGCATCTTGTTTACTTAGGACGACGGTAGTAAATAAGATGATCCTTACAAAATTTCAAGAAGTGTTCTCCTCGACTGCACCGCTGCTACAGTTCGTCGCTTCTAAGCACCACGTGATGATCGGGTGTGATGGATTTACGCTCACATACAACGGTGTAAGACAGTTTTACAAATAAAACACTTGGGGTTAACTTGACGAGCCTAGCATGTGACATGGCCTCGAACACGGAGACCGAAAGGTCGAGCATGAGTCGATAGTAGATACGATCAACATGAAGATGTTCACGATGATGACTAGTCCGTCTCACGTGATGATCGGACACGCCTAGTTGATTGGATCATGTAATCACTTAGATGACCGAGGGATGTCTATATTCGAGGGAGTTCATAAGATGAACTTAATTATCCTAACATAACAAAAGATCTTTAAATTATGTCGAAGCTCGCGCTTAGTTCCACTATTTAGATATGTTCCTAGAGAAAATATAGTTGAAAGTTGATAGTAGCGATTATGCGACAGAAAGCTTATGTCCTTAATGCACCGCCAGCAGTTGAACCCCAAACGCCGCTTGTGGATGTTGTAACATCGGACATACACGTTTTGATAACTACGTGATAGTTCGATAAACGGTTTAGAATTAAGGCACCAAAGATTTTTCAAACGTCATGAACATATGAGATGTTTCGAGGGCTGAAATTGAGATTTCAGGCTCGTGCCCACGCCAAGAGGTATGAGACCTTCGACGCATTTTCTTAGCATGCAAACTAAGGGAGAAAAGCTCAATCGCTGAGCTTGTGCTCGATTGTCCGAAAGCAACAATCACTTGAATCGAGTGGGAGTTAATCTTCCGATGAGATAGTGATGTTTCTCCAAAGTCATTGCCACCAAGCTGCTAGAGCTTCGATGAACTATAACATATCAGGGATAGATATGATGATCTTGAGGTATTCACGATGTTTGACACCGCGAAGTAGAAATCAAGAAGGAGCATCAATTGTTGATGGTTGGTGAAACCACTAGTTTCAAGAAGGGCAAGGGAAAGAAGGATACTTCATGAAACGGCAAATCAGCTGCTGCTCCTAGTGAAGAAACCCAAGGTTGAACCCAAACCCGAGACTAAGTGCTTCTATAATAAGGGGAACAACCATCGGAGCGGAATTACCCAGATACTGGTAGATGAGAAGGTCGGCAAGGTCGATAGAAGTATATTGATATACATTATGTTAATGTGTACTTTACTAGTACTTAGTAGCACCAGGGTATTAGATACCGTCTGTTGCTAAGTGTTAGTAACTCAAATAAAAGCTACGGAATAAACGGAGACTAGCTAAAAGGTGAGCCGATGATATGTGTTGAAGTATTTCCAAGGTTGATGTGATCAAGCATCGCACGCCCCTCTACCATCGAGATTTGGTGTTACGCTGAGCATAGACATGATTGATTATGTCTATCGCAATACGGTTATTCATTTAAGGAGAATAATGGTTACTTGCTCATTTGAATAATACCTTCAATGGTCTTGCACCTAAAGGAATGGTTTATTGAATCTCGATCGTAGTGATACACATTTTCATGCCAAAAGATATAAGATAGTAATGATAGTACCACTTACTTGTGGCACCCGCCATATAAGTCATATATTGGTAAACGCATGAAGAAGCTCCATGTTGATGGATCTTTGACTCACCTGCTTTGAAAAGTTTGAGACATGCTAACCATGTCTATTGGTGTATACGCATGAAGAAACTCCATGCAGATGGATCGCTGGACTCACTTGATTTTGAATCACTTGAGATATGCAAATCATACCATGCGGCAAGATGACTAAAAGCCTCGCTTTTCAGAAAATGGAACAAGATAGCAACTTGTTGGAAGTAACACATTTTGATGTGTAAAATCCAATGAGTGCCGAGGCATGCAAAGGAATATCGTTATGTTCTTACTTCACATGATTCGAGTAGATGTAGAGTATATTTACTTGATGAAACACAAGTCTGAATTATTGAATGGTTCAAGTAATTTCAGAGTGAAGTTGAAGATCATCGTAAGAGGATGAAATGTCTATGATATGATCATAGAGATGAGTATCTGAAGTTACGAGTTTGGCACACAATTAAGACATTGTGGAAATTGTTTCACAATTAATCGCCTCGAACACCATAGTTTGATGGTGTGTCCGAACATCATAGTTGCACCCTATTGGATATGGTGCGTACTATGATGTTCTTATTGAATTACCACTATCGCTATGGGGGCATTAGAGACAACCACATTCACTTTAAATAGGGCACCATGTAATTCCGCTGAGATGACACCGTATGAACTATGGTTTAGAGAAACCTAAGTCGCATTTCTTAAAAGTTTGGGGATGCGACGCTTATGAAAAAGTTTCGTGTTGATAAGCTCAACCCAAAGCGGATAAAATGCATCTTCATAGGACACCCAAAACAGTTGGGTATACCTCCTAATTCAGATCCGAAAGCAATAGGGATTGTTTCTTGAATCGGTCCTTTCTCGAGAAAAGTTTGTCTCGAAAAGTTGAGGAGGATGGTGGAGACTTGATATGGTTATTGAACCATCACTACAACTAGTGTAGGCACACGAAGTTGTTCCGTGGCACCTACACCAATTGAAGTAGAAGCTATGATAGTGATCATGAAACTTCGGATCAAGTCACTACCGCACTGTGAGGGTGACAAGGATGCGCATCGCTTGAGTGGTACAGAATCTTGTCTTGAAGGTCATGTTGCTAGACAACAATGAACCCACGAGCTATGGAGAAGCAATGGTGGGCCCAAATTCGACAAATGGTTAAAAGCCTTGAAATCCGAGATAGGATCCATGTATCGTAACAAAGCATGGATTGGTGGACTTGCCCGATGATCGGCAAGCCATTGAGATAAATGGATCTTTAAGAAGAAGACGGACGGACGGTAATGTCACCGTTTGAAGCTCGATGCAAGAGTTTTTCACAAGTTCAAGGAGTTGACTACGATGAGATTTTTCATCCGTGAGCGATGCTTAAGTCCGCCGGAATCATGTTAGCATTAATGCATTTATGAAATCGCAGATGGATGTCAAAACGAGTTTCCTTACCATGTAAGGAAAGGTTGTATATGATACAATACGAAAGTTTTGTCGATCCTAAGGATGCTAAAAGGTATGCTAGCTCCAGCGATCCTTCTAAGGACCGGAGTAAGCATCTCGAGTTGGAATATGTACTTTGATAAGATGATCAAAGATTTTGGGTTTATACAAATTTATGAGAAACTTGTATTTCCAAAGAAGAGGGGAGCACTATAGAATTTCTCGTGAGTATATGTTATTGACATATTGTTGATCAAAATGATGTAGAATTTCTAGAAAGCATATAGGGTTATTTGAAAAGTGTTTTTCAATGAAAACCTGATTGCTTACTTGAACATTGAGCATCAAGATCTATGAGGATAGATCAAAATGCTTAATAGTACTTTCAAATGAGCACATGCCTTGACATGATCTTGAAGGTGTTCAAGATGGATCACAAAGAAGGAGTTCTTGCCTCGAGTTGTAAGGTATGAAGTTAAGACTTAAAAGCTCGACCACGCAGTAATAGAGAGAAAGGACGAAGGTCGCCCCTATGATTAATACATAGGCTCTACAATATGCTATGTCAGGTACCGACCGAAGTGTGCCTTGCCATGAGTCACTATGGTACAAGAATGATCCAGAATGGATCATTGGACAGCGGTCAAAATTGTCCTTGAGTAAATAAGGACATGTTTCTCGATTATGGAGGTGATAAAGAGTTCGCGAAGGGTTACGCCGATGTAAGCTTTAACACCTATCCGAATGACTCGAGTAGCAAACCGGATACGATAGGAGCAACCATTGGAATAGCTCCAAGTGGAGCGTGGAAGCAAATACATAATATGACCTAGAAATTTGTGAAGCACACCGGATCCTAAAGGTTCGCACTGCTGACTAAAAACCTCTCTCACAAGCAAAACATGATCAAACCCCGTAACTCATTGAGTCTTAATCACATGATGATGAACTAGTTTGATGACACTAAACTTGGATGTTGGTCACATGGCGATGTGACCTGTCAATGTTAAATCACATGGCAATGTGAACTAGATTATTGACTCTAGTGCAAGTGGGAGACTGTTGGAAATATGCCCTAGAGGCAATAATAAAAGTATTATTATATTTTTGTTCATGATAATTGTCTTTATTCATGCTATAACCGTATTATCCGAAATCGTAATACACGGTGAATACATAGACCACAATATGTCCTTAGTGAGCCTCTAGTAGTGACTAGCTCTGTGATCAACAGATAGTCATGGTTTTCTCGCTATGGACATTGGATGTCGTTGATAACGGATCACATCATTAGGAGAATGATGTGATGGACAAGACCCAATCCTAAGCATAGCACAAAGATCGTAGTTCGCTTGCTAGAGCTTTTCCAATGTCAAGTATCTCTTCCTTAGACCATGAGATCGTAACTCCCGGATACCGAGGAGTGCTTTGGTGTATCAAACGCACAACGTAATCGGGTGACTATAAAGGTGCACTATGTATCTCCGAAAGTGTCTCGCGGTTGACACGGATCGAGATGGATTTGTCACTCCGCAAACGGAGAGGTATCTCGCCCACTCGTAGGACATCATCATAAGCACAATGTGATTAAGGTTGATCACGGATGATGTGTTGCGGAACGAGTAAAGAGACTGCCGGTAACGAGATTGAACAAGGTATCGTATACCGACGATCGAATCTCGCAAGTAAAATACCGCTAGACAAAGGGAATTGTATACGGATCGACCGAGTCCTTGACATCGTGGTTCATCCGATGAGATCATCGTGGAACATGTGGGAGCCAACATGGGTATCCAGATCCCGCTGTTGGTTATTGACCGGAGAACGCCTCGGCCATGTCTACATGTCTCCAACCCGTAGGGTCTACACACTTAAGGTTCGGCGACGCTAGGGTTATAAAGGAAGCTTGTATGTGGTTACCGAATGTTGTTCGAGTCTCGATGAGATCCTGACGTCACGAGGAGTTCCGAATGGTCCGGAGGTAAAGATTTATATATGGGAAGTCCTGTTTGGTCAATGGAAAGTTTGGGTTTATTTGGTGACGACGACCACCGGAGGGTCCCTGGGTCCACCAAGTGGGGCCACCTGCCCCAGGCTGCGTGGCAAGTGTGGGAGGGACCAGCCCTAGGTGGCTGGGGCGCCCCCACCAAGGCCCAAGGCGGGAAGGGGGGGGCAAACCCTAGGCGATGGGCCTAAGGCCCACCTCAAGCGCCTCTGCCGCCACCCGATTGATCTCGAGGCTGGCCACCCCTTGGGGTGGGAAACCCTAAAGGCGCAGCCTCTCCCCTATAAATAGTGAGGCCTAGGCTGCCCAGACACACAATACACGTGATTCGGGTTCTTTGTCGCAGCCCTCCTCTCTCCCAAGTACTCTCCTCTCCCGTGGTGCTTAGCGGCCTCACTGATTGCCACACTCTTCCATCACCACCACGCCTGCAGTTGCTGCTGGAGGGAGTCTTCAACCTCCCTCTCTCCTTGCCGGATCAAGGCGGGAGACGCCACCGGCTGTACGGTGTTGAACGCGGAGGTGCCGTTCTCGCACTTGATCATCGGTGATTTGAATCACGACGAGCACGACTCCATCAACCCCTGCTCACTTGAACGCTCCGCTTAGCGATCTACAAGGGTATGTAGATGCACTTCTTTCTACTGCTGCTGGTTTCTCCATAGATAGATCTTGGTGACACGAGGAAAATTTTGAATTTCTCGCCACGCTCCTCAACATGGCCTTTATATGCATCACCCAATCATGTCTTTGGTCAATGTTGGGATAGCCCGACTCAGGTTTGCCTTACTTTACGCTCTGTTATTATTAAGGTGGACAAAGGAGAACTATCATGACAGTTCTGTTATTCCGGATGAGCACCTCAGAGAGAAAGCCAAAAACTGATTGTCATGATACGGCGAGATCGATCAACCCTCAAGACTCAATACTCAATCTTTAGGATTCCTCCGCGATTAACGGCGGGCCATTTCCGCCATGTACATACGCTACCAGATGGCTGCACGCGAGTAGTACACAATACATAGTAGCCCCTGACTCCCACGGCTAAGAGAAAGTGTTATAAATGATATAGTCCGGCGGTTTAGGTCTGGACGTAGCGATAACCTCCTTAATACCAAGATGTTGGATCAAGGTGATTACATTTCATAACACCTCCGCGACAGGCGCGTGGGGGCTGAAGCCAACATCGCTAACTTCGATACATATATATATATATGCATATACCAGGCGGGCACCTCTCACCTGCGCCAAGTAGTGCTCGGCGGATATCGCCCCTCACCGGATCCTCGACGCTATAATGGTGGCATCCATATCCGCCCAATATTTTAACATGGGAAGAGCCATCCGTGCACCTTCTATGCACGCCGACCTTCTCATGGCATCGATCCGGCAAGGCCCAAGGAATTGTTGCACCAAGCCAAAGTAATCGTCCGGCGAGGCCATTTCGCCCAAAGATGGTCTATTATAGACCGCGACAGTAAGCCCTGGATAGCTCGTGAAGCTCCGCCATACCGCCATCTTTTCACTTAACGGCAGCGGGCGAGTGGGAGCATTGAATTGCCACCGTAAAAGTCCACTTCCTTATCACGCTGATCTTTGAAGAACTCGGCAGCCAACCATATTTCGCCAACCAAGATATGCTCTGCAGGACTCTTCCATCTAGGGAGCGATCGATTGAAAACTTTGTCCGCAAGAAATAGGAGCCCCCACCGCGATTTTACCGCCCATAGCTCCTCCCTGCACCCCGAGCTCGGTCCAGATTTCCTTGGTGGCATTAAGTGCCTTGTTCAGTCGGTCGAATTATCCTCATGCTCCTTTTAAGGAGCCTATACTACTACCGGCATTTTTAACTCGACAGCCATTTCGCTATCTTTCCTCGTCATGGCTTGCAGCCTGTTCGGCCTCAATTCTCGGCCGCTTTTAGGGCAGTCAGATTGCTCACCCGAGCTTGTTCTTGGCTAGAGCAAGTTCCGCCTCAGTCCTCCACGGCAGCAAAGACCATCTATAGTCCAAACATATTACATTAATATCATGCCACCTTAATATTTTCCTATACAAAGGAAGGCAGGCACATACCTGTGATTTGTCCGCCGCCATTCACCAGCGTGATATCAGCATCAATCGATCCAATTTGCCTCGTTAGTTCGCAACTTCAACGGATCGTCGGGCGTCGGACCTACGCTATCGCACGATTTACAACTCAATCATTGGTTTATGATTCGCTGGCGCTTAGGGCGGCAACCAGAGTCTCGTGGGCTACTATCCATATGGAGCACACCTAGCGCGGCCTCTCAGCCATAAAATGCTGTAGTCTTCACTACATACCTCAAAGCCTCGAAAGCAAGCTTGTAAATGCTTCATTCAAACCGCGTAGCAGATGAAATCTTCTTGAGCACCACGCCATTAACGAAGCGGTGCTCCTCCGAGAGCACAGCTCGCCCAAGAAGCTCATAGTACATCCTGCCGACATTGAACTGCTGGTTCCCCATCGCCTCGTGGGAGCCAAACGCCCGGCTCGTGGCGGCCGACGATTGACTGCCGGGGCAGATCCGGATTCCTCCGTGACGCACACCTCGCTGTCGCCCGCCTATGGGCCGGAGAGGTAGGTGGGTCGCCTCCATCATCTCCGGAGGAAGATCCTCAAGACGAACTCGCTGAGAAGAGCTGCTAGCCGGATCTGCAAAAGGCTAACTCGGTTATCGATCTAGGAGAAGCGCAGATCTTCAATTAATGATCGACTTAGCCCTGGGGAGGGCTGTCTGGCTACGGCATAACGCCGAGGATGCCCGTCAAGGCAGCCCCTTGGTGATACCTTCTTCCTTGCTTGGGTATCTCCGCCTCCAAGTCTTTGAGGTCTCTTCCGCGCGGGAGGAGGCCTTAGTCTCCTTCCCGACTATCCTCCTTGGGGAGGTAACAATTCCCCGATTCGATGCGAGCGGTGTAGTTCGGTTTCTTCGTTCTTCCCTTGTCTTTCCCCGAGGGCATTCTCGCTATACCCGGTCGAGCATCTTGGCCATGGTAGGGCTGGGCGAGTCGAAGTGGCGCCGGACACCTGATTCTCTCCGCCTTGCTGAGCCATTCCTAGCCGCGGATGATTTTCAGAATAAACAATTATGACAAATACAAAACAAGGTGTCCGGAACCAAGGCTACTTACTTGGGTATCTAGGCGATTGCAGCTTAGGCCCGCATCCTCGATGGTGTCCAGACACTCTACTATCTGTCCGAAGAATAATTTGCACATCTCTTCGAGCTTCAAGCCGAAGAAGTGCTTGACAGTCCGCTGACCTCCGATTGAACTCCCGATCCGGAGAGGCCAGCATTGGCACGACAACATCTCGGTCAGATAACATCACTTGCATTATGCCGACGAGGTTAATGTCCTCTCAAGAAGCTCCCGGATGCGATTCTGCAGTACTGGTACATCACCAGCGGGCCCCCAATTCTGTCCTACGTCTGTCCAAGACATCAACTGTGACGGAGGGCTCGAGCAGAACTCGGGGGCAGCCTCCCACTTTGTGCCTCGGGAGCCATGACATAAAACCACCTCCGCTACATACATCGGATACTTCTGGGAAAGAACCCTCCGCCATGGGGCATCGGGCTTTACTTATTACGGCACCTCCGCACTCCACATGTCGCCTCGATCATCTTCGACTTCACATTGAAGGTCTTAAGCCATGTCGACGCGGTGGGGTGACGTGAAAAAGCCCTCGCACACATAATAAACGACGAGATATGGAGGATAGCGTCCGAGCCGATCATGAAAATCCAACCCATAGTAGAACATGAGCCCCACAAAGGGATCGAGGGTAAAGCCCAAGCCACGGAGGAAGTGAGGGATAAAACAACGCACTCATTAGGCTCGTGGGGATGACTATTTCGGAGCAGAAGCCTGTGGCCGATGTCGGCGGCGTCAGTATCCCACCTAAGCTTCACAATGTCTTCCTTTGAACCGAGGAGGCCACCCACCGGCCTTGAGGGATGGATCCGGACATTAGAGGATCTGGGTGTTGAAGCTGCTTCGTGTTAGAACCGAGGAAAGAAGCGAGAAGGTGAAAAAGAGGCATAGGCCTCGACCCCTTTATAAAGGTGAATATCAAGAGTCCCTCGTGTGGCCGCTTGAGTGTATCGCCTCGATGCGGCTATATTCTCCCACGTGTAAGCACGACTTAGAGGCATAACCGCATTGAAAGCAATGTCGCAAGTGAGGTAATCTTCACACAACCCATGTAATACATAAGGAAAGAGATACATAGTTGGCTTTCAATCGCCACTTCACACAATTACATGAATAAAGCATTACATCATCCAGATACAATAAAGGTCCGACTACGGAACCAAAATAAAAGAACCCCAAATGCATAAAAGGTCCCCGATCGACCCTAACCGGCTCCACTCATCAACAACTAGAACGAAACAACACAAAAGGCAAGATCTTCATCGAGCCCTCCTTGAGCTTGGTTGGCCACCTGCTCGGTAACATAGGCACCGCAAACTGGTTTTGAAGTATCCGTGAGTCACGAGGACTCAGCAATCCCATTACCATGGGTATCAAGACTAGCAAAGCTTAAAGGAAAGGAAGGGTAAAGGGTGAGGTTGTAGTAGCGCTAAGCATGATGGCTCGGGCGATTGCGGTGATGGCGGAGCATCGCCCACATTCCTGCTCAAGGCTGCCTTCAAGGCCTCGCGAAGCGCCTAAAACCGCATCCAACCCGCTTTGATCGCCGGAGAGGAGAGGCGGCGCGAGCGGTTTCTACCACGGGCTCCCCCTCTGCTTTCTCCACTTAACTTAGCTATCCGGGTTGTTTGTGTGCTCTAAAAATGGGAGATATTTTTCACTTCCTACCGTGAGGGAGTCCTAGATTAGGGGTATCCAGACAGCCGGATCAGGTACAACGCTCGGACTATTGATGCGTGAAGATACAAGACTCAAGACTTTGGCCCGTGTCCGGATGGGAACTTTTGCGGAAGGCAAGCTATGCATCCGGATATTGTGTTTCCTTCCTGTAACCGACTCCATGTGTCTCCTAGCCGTCTATATAAACCGAGAGGTTGGTCCTTAGAAGGCCGATCACATTACAATCATACCATCATAGGCTAGCGCCTAGGGTTTAGCCTCTATGATCTCGTGGTAGATCTACTCTTGTACTACCCATATCTTCAATATTAATCAAGCAGAAGTAGGGTTTTACCTCCATCGAGGGGCCCAACCTGTAAACATCCGTCCTTGCTCGTTACCATCAGCCTTGACGCACAGACGGACCCCTACCCGAGATCCGCCGGTTTTAACAATCGACATTGGTGCTTTCATCGAGAGTTGCTCGTCGCCGCCAGCAGGCTCGATGGCGCCTTCAATCGCCATAACAAAGCGCGTCCAGTGGAGAGATTTTTCTCCCTGACAGGTCTTCGTGTTCGGCGCTTGACTACGGACCAATTCGCCAATATCTTGAGAGATCGATGGCACGCCCGCCACCAAATAGGTTCGAAACTTGAACTACATTGCTGATATCCGTGGAGACTTGATCTTTGATGGATATGCGCTGTTCGATCGCTAAACAACACGACGAGCACGGCTTAAACCTGCGCCGACAAAGCTCAGGATATAAACCAAGAGCAAGTTGCGCTGTTCATGACGTAGGGGTGGACCAGTCGCGACACACTCATCGGGCGATGGAGCCGAACACGGTCTCACCTCTCAGGTGCCCTCAGGATTTCGACCCCGGATTCACATCCGGATGTTGGTCCCTCGTCCGCTTCCTCCCAGCCCGCCGAGCTTGGTTGGGCTCGCATGGAATTCACCGCTATGATATCTTCCAAAGACTTGCCCTTTGACGACATGCTGAATTCGTAAATCTCTTTTGACAGAAATTCGGCCGAACTATGTCCGCCCGAGGGAAGCAAAGCATTTGGGAATTAAGCACCACCCACCACCCACTTCATAGCCATTTGATGATTTAACCAACGGTTGACTTCGATCAAGGCATCGACGGTATGGACGACGTATGCAAGAGAAGATTCGAATCTATAGTACCGACTTCCGCCATCACATGACATATACATGGTGGATACGCCAAGGAGGACGATGGTGATAATCCGAAGATAAAACCCCGAGGAAAGTTAATGCGACGGGCGAGACGCCGCTCAAGTCCAAAGAACAGAAAAATATCAGCAAGAGCGCTTAGAAGGATCGACATCCGTCAACCCCGAAGGCAACAATGACCATATTTAAACCGCGATGGAGCAGATGAACAGGTCACGCCAACACAGTTCGAGCAGACGCCCGAGGACAATGATCCAGGGATGAGTTCATCAAACCGACCCATGGCAAGAAGACAGTCCGACGATGATATCTTCATTTCAAAGAACGCGCGGAACGAGATAACCTCCACGTAAAGCTTATGGCCACAGCCGAGAAGTCTCAAGAAGCAGTAGCAACGGCTTAAAGCCGCACAGAAATGCTCAATCAGCAGATGGAACAAAGTGCTAGACATCGAAGAAAGATATATGACGATCGCCATACAAAGAGCTACCCAAAACGCAAGCTATCGCTGAATTGACGACGAGGCCGCTCCACCAAAGAGGATAAAACCAAGAGGCCGACGCACTCACTTCATAACCACAACAAAGCAGCTAATGACGCCGCATTACCATCGACGTGACCACCTGATAAGAAAGCTGGCGCAGCTACGTCCATCTACGGATCTAAAGGACACACCCCATCGAGGGACCATGGTCATCAAATCGATTATGCTAATCAAATACCAGTTCGGAATAAACATCGGACACAGCAACAACCGACGACATGCCACAACACGTTTAGATACAGAGGGCTGCTGCCTCGTGTTTTACACAAGAGGTAATCGATCATGAATTTCCATAGGGCTTTAAACCTGTGAACATAGAGGCAACGCGACGGAACGAGATAGACCCTGTGGTTTTGGATCGAGGACTTATCCTGCATATACATGGCTGGTCGGGGATGAGCTCCACGCCATCAAATACCTTTCCTCAAACCGAAGGGACCAACTCAACATCGTTGAAAAGCCTCCCTGAAAATTCAATTGGGAGTTGGGAGGAACTCGAGGACGCCAGGCCAATTTTCAAGGGACTTATGTCCGCCTCCGATGTCGACGATGGTCACATAATCCAACAACCTGCCGAGATCGCACAAGCTTTGGGAACAGATTTTCACTAAGAAGAATCAAATTGTCGATTGTCCGATGCCAAGTTTTAGCGGATTCAAACACAAAGATCCGTGACGAGTGGCTGCGCGACACCTCGCCAAGAAAAGCTAAGGACAATGGCAGCCCTAACAGTTATGACCCGCTTATGCTGGTGAAGATAGTCAGCAGTCTGGTGAAGGCACCAATGACCCCAAAGACATCCGAAATAAGGGATGGCAACGGAAGCCACATCAGAATAAAAATAAACGCCAAAACAAGGAAGAGAGTCCGAACAACGAACGGCTAATGCCGATTCGTGGGCTCTCGACTGACAAGAAAAGAAGCCATCTAAAGGAAGCAAAGAGGGACCGTCTGCCGAACAGTCTCGACAGACTGCGGCCAAATTCATGGCACCGACAAACCTCATAACCACACGCACGAGAGTGCCGGGTCTTCAAACCGCCACAAACTAAATGCCGAACACAAGGGAAGGGAACACAATGAAGACGAGGATGAACTCGCCACCAACACGGGGGGAGGGCAGAAAAATTCCTCCAGAGGTTAAAATAGTGAACACGATCCACGCGACTCAGACATCCATGAGAAGGCGCGAACGACGATAGAGACGCCAGCGATATAGAGCCCATCGCATTCTACACCTAACTAATGGATGTCTTATCCAATTACCTTCGACCGCTTGGACGGCCAAACTACTATTCGGGCGCGATGGATCGAGAGGCCTTGGTGCTTGACCCAATAATCGACGGACCATCTCACCCACGCCCTCATGGACGGCGGCAGCGATCTCAATCTAATATATGAGGACACATCCGCAGGATGGGGATAGACCCATCCGAATTAGTCAAAGCAAAACCACCTTTGAAGGGGTGACACCAGCGCTAGTTTCCAAACGAGGTCTGGCCATACTAGAGTTAACATTCGGCTCTCCAGTACTCCGTGGCTTAAGAACTATCATCGCACCTTCCAAAGCGACTATCATGCATTGATTGGAAGAACAGCCGCCCGCTCGATGCATCGCCGCACTATGGCTACCTTACACTCAAGATGCCCGGTCCATGTGGCGCCATTACCGCATGAATAACAGAGCGCTTTCACGCATCAGAGGAACACGCGACGTTCTAGCGGCCGGACTATAAGGCCTCTAATACTAAAAAACATAACTGGTCGTTAAGACCACGGACACGGTTAGACGAGTCCCAGAGTCGCATAAAATCGAACCAGGGCACCGATATGTAATCCCATAGCGATACCAGGCTATAAACATTTAATAAAGCCCCACACTTGGCTCAACATTATTAAGTGGCCAACATCTTACACCTTTACTATCCATCGCATACTTAAGTTATAATTTCCTATGAGTTTTTTTTATTAAAACAATGTTCGCGATACCCTTCCAGATACTACAGCACAATGGAGACAAAGGCTGACGCAGCAGCAGGCCCCTTAATAGGTTTTTTAGATTAAGCCCCTGTAAACCTTTATTGCCTCTTGTTGCTTAACCATCCCATGGGTTTCATACCCACAGAGGATACTGCCCTTGCACTTCACCACGCAAGCAGATTAATGCACGCATTCGAAATATGCTGTGGTTATAATGAATGGGCATTCTTGAGCCCATCATCTCGCTGTAAAGTACTACCTTCGGAGGTTCGGCGTCATTTAGCTGGGCTGTTGGAAATATGCCCTAGAGGCAATAATAAAAGTATTATTATATTTCCTTGTTCATGATAATTGTCTCATATTCATGCTATAATCGTATTATCCGGAAATCGTAATACACGTGTGAATACATAGACCACAATATGTCCCTAGTGAGCCTCTAGTCGACTAGCTCAGCAGATCAACATAGTCATGGTTTCTCGCTATGGACATTGGATGTCGTTGATAACGGATCACATCATTAGGAGAATGATGTGATGGACAAGACCCAATCCTAAGCATAGCACAAAGATCGTAGTAGTTCGCTAGAGCTTTTCCAATGTCATCTCTTCCTTAGACCATGAGATCGTAACTCCCGGACACCGTAGGAGTGCTTTGGTGTATCAAACGTCACAACGTAACGGGTGACTATAAAGGTGCACTACAGGTATCTCCGAAAGTGTCTGTTGGGTTGACACGGATCGAGATCGATTTGTCACCCGCAAACGGAGAGGTATCTCTGGCCCACTTGGTGACATCATCATAATGTGCACAATGTGATTAAGGGGTTGATCACGGATGATGTGTTGCGAACGAGTAAAGAGACTTGCCGGTAACGAGATTGAACAAGGTATCGTATACCGACGATCGAATCTCGGCAAGTAAAATACCGCTAGACAAAGGGAATTGTATACGGATCGACCGAGTCCTTGACATCGTGGTTCATCCGATGAGATCATCGTGGAATATGGGAGCCAACATGGGTATCCAGATCCCGCTGTTGGTTATTGACCGGAGAACGCCTCGGCCATGTCTACATGTCTCCGAACCCGTAGGGTCTACACACTTAAGGTTCGACGCTTAGGTTATAAAGGAAGCTTGTATGTGGTTACCGAATGTTGTTCGAGTCTCGATGAGATCCTGACACACGAGGAGTCCGGAATGGTCCGGAGGTAAAGATTTATATATGGGAAGTCCTGCTTTGGTCACCCGAAAGTTTCGGGTTTATCGTGAACGCATCGGACCACGGGAGGGTCCCGTGTCCACCAAGTGGGGCCACCTGCCTGCAAGGCTGCGTGGGCCAGTGGGAGGGACCAGCCCCTAGGTGGGTGGGGCGCCCCACCAAGGCCCAATGGGAAGTGGGAAGGGGCAAACCCTAGGCAGATGGGCCCTAAGGCCCACCCGGTGCGCCCCTCTCTCCTCTCGCCGCCACCTGATTGATCTCGAGGCGCCGCACCTTGGGGGTGGAACCTTAAGGGGCGCAGCCTCTCCCTATAAATAGTGAGGCCTAGGGGCCCAGAGACACACGTATACACGTGATCTGCTCCGCCTTTGGTTGCAGCCTCTCTCTCTCCCAAGTACTCCTCCTCCCGTGGTGCTTAGCGGCCCCATCGATTGCCACATCCTCCATCACCACCACGCCGCTGTGCTGCTGCTGGAGGAGTCTTCTCAACCTCTCCTCTCTCCTTGCTGGATCAAGGCGGGGAGACGCCACCGGCTGTACGTGTGAACGCGGAGGTGCCGTCTGCTCGCACTTGATCATCGGTGATTTGAATCACGACCAGCACGACCATCAACCCCTGCTCACTTGAACGCTTCCGCCGATCTACAAGGGTATGTAGATGCACTCTTTCTATCACTGCTGCTGGCTCCATAGATAGATCTTGGTGACACGAGAAAATTTTGAATTTGCCACGCTCCCAACAAGGGTATCGAGCTAGGTCTATTGCGAGATTCTTTGCACGAGTAGAACACAAAGTAGTTGTGGGCTGATGTTGTTCAATATGCTTACCGTTATTAGTCCAATCTTGTTTCGACGGTATTGTGATGAAGCGGCCCGACCAACCTTACACGTTTCCACGTGAGACAAAGTTCCACTGATTGACATGCACTGTGCATAAGGTGGCGGGTGCCGCCTCCCACTTTAGTCGAACGGATTCGATGAAAAGGGTCCTTATGAAGGGTAAATAGCATTGGCATATCACGCTGTGGTTTTGCGAGGTAAGAAACGTTTGCTAGAAACCCATAGCAGCCACGAAACATGCAACAATTAGAGGACGCCTAACTTGTTTTTGCAGTGGTATGCTATGTGATGATATGGCCAAAAGAATGTGATGAATGATATGGGATGTATGAGATTGATCATGTTCTTGTAATAGGAATCACGACTTGCATGTCGATGAGTATGACAACCGCAGGAGCCATAGGAGTTGTCTTAATTTATTGTATGACCTAAGCGTGTCATTGAACAACGCCATGTAATTACTTTACTTTATTGCTAACCGTAGCCATAGTAGTAGAAGTAATAGTTGGCTAGACAACTTCATGAAGACACGATGATGGAGATCATGATGATGGAGATCATGGTGTCATGCCGGTGATTTGATGATGGATGGAGCTCAAGATGGAGATCAAAGGAGCAAAATGATATTGGCCATATCATGTCACTATTTGATTGCATGTGATGTTTATCATGTTTATGCATCTTGTTTACTTAGGACGACGGTAGTAAATAAGATGATCCTTACAAAATTTCAAGAAGTGTTCTCCTCGACTGCACCGCTGCTACAGTTCGTCGCTTCTAAGCACCACGTGATGATCGGGTGTGATGGATTTACGCTCACATACAACGGTGTAAGACAGTTTTACAAATAAAACACTTGGGGTTAACTTGACGAGCCTAGCATGTGACATGGCCTCGAACACGGAGACCGAAAGGTCGAGCATGAGTCGATAGTAGATACGATCAACATGAAGATGTTCACGATGATGACTAGTCCGTCTCACGTGATGATCGGACACGCCTAGTTGATTGGATCATGTAATCACTTAGATGACCGAGGGATGTCTATATTCGAGGGAGTTCATAAGATGAACTTAATTATCCTAACATAACAAAAGATCTTTAAATTATGTCGAAGCTCGCGCTTAGTTCCACTATTTAGATATGTTCCTAGAGAAAATATAGTTGAAAGTTGATAGTAGCGATTATGCGACAGAAAGCTTATGTCCTTAATGCACCGCCAGCAGTTGAACCCCAAACGCCGCTTGTGGATGTTGTAACATCGGACATACACGTTTTGATAACTACGTGATAGTTCGATAAACGGTTTAGAATTAAGGCACCAAAGATTTTTCAAACGTCATGAACATATGAGATGTTTCGAGGGCTGAAATTGAGATTTCAGGCTCGTGCCCACGCCAAGAGGTATGAGACCTTCGACGCATTTTCTTAGCATGCAAACTAAGGGAGAAAAGCTCAATCGCTGAGCTTGTGCTCGATTGTCCGAAAGCAACAATCACTTGAATCGAGTGGGAGTTAATCTTCCGATGAGATAGTGATGTTTCTCCAAAGTCATTGCCACCAAGCTGCTAGAGCTTCGATGAACTATAACATATCAGGGATAGATATGATGATCTTGAGGTATTCACGATGTTTGACACCGCGAAGTAGAAATCAAGAAGGAGCATCAATTGTTGATGGTTGGTGAAACCACTAGTTTCAAGAAGGGCAAGGGAAAGAAGGATACTTCATGAAACGGCAAATCAGCTGCTGCTCCTAGTGAAGAAACCCAAGGTTGAACCCAAACCCGAGACTAAGTGCTTCTATAATAAGGGGAACAACCATCGGAGCGGAATTACCCAGATACTGGTAGATGAGAAGGTCGGCAAGGTCGATAGAAGTATATTGATATACATTATGTTAATGTGTACTTTACTAGTACTTAGTAGCACCAGGGTATTAGATACCGTCTGTTGCTAAGTGTTAGTAACTCAAATAAAAGCTACGGAATAAACGGAGACTAGCTAAAAGGTGAGCCGATGATATGTGTTGAAGTATTTCCAAGGTTGATGTGATCAAGCATCGCACGCCCCTCTACCATCGAGATTTGGTGTTACGCTGAGCATAGACATGATTGATTATGTCTATCGCAATACGGTTATTCATTTAAGGAGAATAATGGTTACTTGCTCATTTGAATAATACCTTCAATGGTCTTGCACCTAAAGGAATGGTTTATTGAATCTCGATCGTAGTGATACACATTTTCATGCCAAAAGATATAAGATAGTAATGATAGTACCACTTACTTGTGGCACCCGCCATATAAGTCATATATTGGTAAACGCATGAAGAAGCTCCATGTTGATGGATCTTTGACTCACCTGCTTTGAAAAGTTTGAGACATGCTAACCATGTCTATTGGTGTATACGCATGAAGAAACTCCATGCAGATGGATCGCTGGACTCACTTGATTTTGAATCACTTGAGATATGCAAATCATACCATGCGGCAAGATGACTAAAAGCCTCGCTTTTCAGAAAATGGAACAAGATAGCAACTTGTTGGAAGTAACACATTTTGATGTGTAAAATCCAATGAGTGCCGAGGCATGCAAAGGAATATCGTTATGTTCTTACTTCACATGATTCGAGTAGATGTAGAGTATATTTACTTGATGAAACACAAGTCTGAATTATTGAATGGTTCAAGTAATTTCAGAGTGAAGTTGAAGATCATCGTAAGAGGATGAAATGTCTATGATATGATCATAGAGATGAGTATCTGAAGTTACGAGTTTGGCACACAATTAAGACATTGTGGAAATTGTTTCACAATTAATCGCCTCGAACACCATAGTTTGATGGTGTGTCCGAACATCATAGTTGCACCCTATTGGATATGGTGCGTACTATGATGTTCTTATTGAATTACCACTATCGCTATGGGGGCATTAGAGACAACCACATTCACTTTAAATAGGGCACCATGTAATTCCGCTGAGATGACACCGTATGAACTATGGTTTAGAGAAACCTAAGTCGCATTTCTTAAAAGTTTGGGGATGCGACGCTTATGAAAAAGTTTCGTGTTGATAAGCTCAACCCAAAGCGGATAAAATGCATCTTCATAGGACACCCAAAACAGTTGGGTATACCTCCTAATTCAGATCCGAAAGCAATAGGGATTGTTTCTTGAATCGGTCCTTTCTCGAGAAAAGTTTGTCTCGAAAAGTTGAGGAGGATGGTGGAGACTTGATATGGTTATTGAACCATCACTACAACTAGTGTAGGCACACGAAGTTGTTCCGTGGCACCTACACCAATTGAAGTAGAAGCTATGATAGTGATCATGAAACTTCGGATCAAGTCACTACCGCACTGTGAGGGTGACAAGGATGCGCATCGCTTGAGTGGTACAGAATCTTGTCTTGAAGGTCATGTTGCTAGACAACAATGAACCCACGAGCTATGGAGAAGCAATGGTGGGCCCAAATTCGACAAATGGTTAAAAGCCTTGAAATCCGAGATAGGATCCATGTATCGTAACAAAGCATGGATTGGTGGACTTGCCCGATGATCGGCAAGCCATTGAGATAAATGGATCTTTAAGAAGAAGACGGACGGACGGTAATGTCACCGTTTGAAGCTCGATGCAAGAGTTTTTCACAAGTTCAAGGAGTTGACTACGATGAGATTTTTCATCCGTGAGCGATGCTTAAGTCCGCCGGAATCATGTTAGCATTAATGCATTTATGAAATCGCAGATGGATGTCAAAACGAGTTTCCTTACCATGTAAGGAAAGGTTGTATATGATACAATACGAAAGTTTTGTCGATCCTAAGGATGCTAAAAGGTATGCTAGCTCCAGCGATCCTTCTAAGGACCGGAGTAAGCATCTCGAGTTGGAATATGTACTTTGATAAGATGATCAAAGATTTTGGGTTTATACAAATTTATGAGAAACTTGTATTTCCAAAGAAGAGGGGAGCACTATAGAATTTCTCGTGAGTATATGTTATTGACATATTGTTGATCAAAATGATGTAGAATTTCTAGAAAGCATATAGGGTTATTTGAAAAGTGTTTTTCAATGAAAACCTGATTGCTTACTTGAACATTGAGCATCAAGATCTATGAGGATAGATCAAAATGCTTAATAGTACTTTCAAATGAGCACATGCCTTGACATGATCTTGAAGGTGTTCAAGATGGATCACAAAGAAGGAGTTCTTGCCTCGAGTTGTAAGGTATGAAGTTAAGACTTAAAAGCTCGACCACGCAGTAATAGAGAGAAAGGACGAAGGTCGCCCCTATGATTAATACATAGGCTCTACAATATGCTATGTCAGGTACCGACCGAAGTGTGCCTTGCCATGAGTCACTATGGTACAAGAATGATCCAGAATGGATCATTGGACAGCGGTCAAAATTGTCCTTGAGTAAATAAGGACATGTTTCTCGATTATGGAGGTGATAAAGAGTTCGCGAAGGGTTACGCCGATGTAAGCTTTAACACCTATCCGAATGACTCGAGTAGCAAACCGGATACGATAGGAGCAACCATTGGAATAGCTCCAAGTGGAGCGTGGAAGCAAATACATAATATGACCTAGAAATTTGTGAAGCACACCGGATCCTAAAGGTTCGCACTGCTGACTAAAAACCTCTCTCACAAGCAAAACATGATCAAACCCCGTAACTCATTGAGTCTTAATCACATGATGATGAACTAGTTTGATGACACTAAACTTGGATGTTGGTCACATGGCGATGTGACCTGTCAATGTTAAATCACATGGCAATGTGAACTAGATTATTGACTCTAGTGCAAGTGGGAGACTGTTGGAAATATGCCCTAGAGGCAATAATAAAAGTATTATTATATTTTTGTTCATGATAATTGTCTTTATTCATGCTATAACCGTATTATCCGAAATCGTAATACACGGTGAATACATAGACCACAATATGTCCTTAGTGAGCCTCTAGTAGTGACTAGCTCTGTGATCAACAGATAGTCATGGTTTTCTCGCTATGGACATTGGATGTCGTTGATAACGGATCACATCATTAGGAGAATGATGTGATGGACAAGACCCAATCCTAAGCATAGCACAAAGATCGTAGTTCGCTTGCTAGAGCTTTTCCAATGTCAAGTATCTCTTCCTTAGACCATGAGATCGTAACTCCCGGATACCGAGGAGTGCTTTGGTGTATCAAACGCACAACGTAATCGGGTGACTATAAAGGTGCACTATGTATCTCCGAAAGTGTCTCGCGGTTGACACGGATCGAGATGGATTTGTCACTCCGCAAACGGAGAGGTATCTCGCCCACTCGTAGGACATCATCATAAGCACAATGTGATTAAGGTTGATCACGGATGATGTGTTGCGGAACGAGTAAAGAGACTGCCGGTAACGAGATTGAACAAGGTATCGTATACCGACGATCGAATCTCGCAAGTAAAATACCGCTAGACAAAGGGAATTGTATACGGATCGACCGAGTCCTTGACATCGTGGTTCATCCGATGAGATCATCGTGGAACATGTGGGAGCCAACATGGGTATCCAGATCCCGCTGTTGGTTATTGACCGGAGAACGCCTCGGCCATGTCTACATGTCTCCAACCCGTAGGGTCTACACACTTAAGGTTCGGCGACGCTAGGGTTATAAAGGAAGCTTGTATGTGGTTACCGAATGTTGTTCGAGTCTCGATGAGATCCTGACGTCACGAGGAGTTCCGAATGGTCCGGAGGTAAAGATTTATATATGGGAAGTCCTGTTTGGTCAATGGAAAGTTTGGGTTTATTTGGTGACGACGACCACCGGAGGGTCCCTGGGTCCACCAAGTGGGGCCACCTGCCCCAGGCTGCGTGGCAAGTGTGGGAGGGACCAGCCCTAGGTGGCTGGGGCGCCCCCACCAAGGCCCAAGGCGGGAAGGGGGGGGCAAACCCTAGGCGATGGGCCTAAGGCCCACCTCAAGCGCCTCTGCCGCCACCCGATTGATCTCGAGGCTGGCCACCCCTTGGGGTGGGAAACCCTAAAGGCGCAGCCTCTCCCCTATAAATAGTGAGGCCTAGGCTGCCCAGACACACAATACACGTGATTCGGGTTCTTTGTCGCAGCCCTCCTCTCTCCCAAGTACTCTCCTCTCCCGTGGTGCTTAGCGGCCTCACTGATTGCCACACTCTTCCATCACCACCACGCCTGCAGTTGCTGCTGGAGGGAGTCTTCAACCTCCCTCTCTCCTTGCCGGATCAAGGCGGGAGACGCCACCGGCTGTACGGTGTTGAACGCGGAGGTGCCGTTCTCGCACTTGATCATCGGTGATTTGAATCACGACGAGCACGACTCCATCAACCCCTGCTCACTTGAACGCTCCGCTTAGCGATCTACAAGGGTATGTAGATGCACTTCTTTCTACTGCTGCTGGTTTCTCCATAGATAGATCTTGGTGACACGAGGAAAATTTTGAATTTCTCGCCACGCTCCTCAACATGGCCTTTATATGCATCACCCAATCATGTCTTTGGTCAATGTTGGGATAGCCCGACTCAGGTTTGCCTTACTTTACGCTCTGTTATTATTAAGGTGGACAAAGGAGAACTATCATGACAGTTCTGTTATTCCGGATGAGCACCTCAGAGAGAAAGCCAAAAACTGATTGTCATGATACGGCGAGATCGATCAACCCTCAAGACTCAATACTCAATCTTTAGGATTCCTCCGCGATTAACGGCGGGCCATTTCCGCCATGTACATACGCTACCAGATGGCTGCACGCGAGTAGTACACAATACATAGTAGCCCCTGACTCCCACGGCTAAGAGAAAGTGTTATAAATGATATAGTCCGGCGGTTTAGGTCTGGACGTAGCGATAACCTCCTTAATACCAAGATGTTGGATCAAGGTGATTACATTTCATAACACCTCCGCGACAGGCGCGTGGGGGCTGAAGCCAACATCGCTAACTTCGATACATATATATATATATGCATATACCAGGCGGGCACCTCTCACCTGCGCCAAGTAGTGCTCGGCGGATATCGCCCCTCACCGGATCCTCGACGCTATAATGGTGGCATCCATATCCGCCCAATATTTTAACATGGGAAGAGCCATCCGTGCACCTTCTATGCACGCCGACCTTCTCATGGCATCGATCCGGCAAGGCCCAAGGAATTGTTGCACCAAGCCAAAGTAATCGTCCGGCGAGGCCATTTCGCCCAAAGATGGTCTATTATAGACCGCGACAGTAAGCCCTGGATAGCTCGTGAAGCTCCGCCATACCGCCATCTTTTCACTTAACGGCAGCGGGCGAGTGGGAGCATTGAATTGCCACCGTAAAAGTCCACTTCCTTATCACGCTGATCTTTGAAGAACTCGGCAGCCAACCATATTTCGCCAACCAAGATATGCTCTGCAGGACTCTTCCATCTAGGGAGCGATCGATTGAAAACTTTGTCCGCAAGAAATAGGAGCCCCCACCGCGATTTTACCGCCCATAGCTCCTCCCTGCACCCCGAGCTCGGTCCAGATTTCCTTGGTGGCATTAAGTGCCTTGTTCAGTCGGTCGAATTATCCTCATGCTCCTTTTAAGGAGCCTATACTACTACCGGCATTTTTAACTCGACAGCCATTTCGCTATCTTTCCTCGTCATGGCTTGCAGCCTGTTCGGCCTCAATTCTCGGCCGCTTTTAGGGCAGTCAGATTGCTCACCCGAGCTTGTTCTTGGCTAGAGCAAGTTCCGCCTCAGTCCTCCACGGCAGCAAAGACCATCTATAGTCCAAACATATTACATTAATATCATGCCACCTTAATATTTTCCTATACAAAGGAAGGCAGGCACATACCTGTGATTTGTCCGCCGCCATTCACCAGCGTGATATCAGCATCAATCGATCCAATTTGCCTCGTTAGTTCGCAACTTCAACGGATCGTCGGGCGTCGGACCTACGCTATCGCACGATTTACAACTCAATCATTGGTTTATGATTCGCTGGCGCTTAGGGCGGCAACCAGAGTCTCGTGGGCTACTATCCATATGGAGCACACCTAGCGCGGCCTCTCAGCCATAAAATGCTGTAGTCTTCACTACATACCTCAAAGCCTCGAAAGCAAGCTTGTAAATGCTTCATTCAAACCGCGTAGCAGATGAAATCTTCTTGAGCACCACGCCATTAACGAAGCGGTGCTCCTCCGAGAGCACAGCTCGCCCAAGAAGCTCATAGTACATCCTGCCGACATTGAACTGCTGGTTCCCCATCGCCTCGTGGGAGCCAAACGCCCGGCTCGTGGCGGCCGACGATTGACTGCCGGGGCAGATCCGGATTCCTCCGTGACGCACACCTCGCTGTCGCCCGCCTATGGGCCGGAGAGGTAGGTGGGTCGCCTCCATCATCTCCGGAGGAAGATCCTCAAGACGAACTCGCTGAGAAGAGCTGCTAGCCGGATCTGCAAAAGGCTAACTCGGTTATCGATCTAGGAGAAGCGCAGATCTTCAATTAATGATCGACTTAGCCCTGGGGAGGGCTGTCTGGCTACGGCATAACGCCGAGGATGCCCGTCAAGGCAGCCCCTTGGTGATACCTTCTTCCTTGCTTGGGTATCTCCGCCTCCAAGTCTTTGAGGTCTCTTCCGCGCGGGAGGAGGCCTTAGTCTCCTTCCCGACTATCCTCCTTGGGGAGGTAACAATTCCCCGATTCGATGCGAGCGGTGTAGTTCGGTTTCTTCGTTCTTCCCTTGTCTTTCCCCGAGGGCATTCTCGCTATACCCGGTCGAGCATCTTGGCCATGGTAGGGCTGGGCGAGCCTTCGGGAAGTGGCGCCGGACACCTGATTCTCTCCGCCTTGCTGAGCCATTCCTAGCCGCGGATGATTTTCAGAATAAACAATTATGACAAATACAAAACAAGGTGTCCGGAACCAAGGCTACTTACTTGGGTATCTAGGCGATTGCAGCTTAGGCCCGCATCCTCGATGGTGTCCAGACACTCTACTATCTGTCCGAAGAATAATTTGCACATCTCTTCGAGCTTCAAGCCGAAGAAGTGCTTGACAGTCCGCTGACCTCCGATTGAACTCCCGATCCGGAGAGGCCAGCATTGGCACGACAACATCTCGGTCAGATAACATCACTTGCATTATGCTGACGAGGTTAATGTCCCTCTCAAGAAGCTCCCGGATGCGATTCTGCAGTACTGGTACATCACCAGCGGGCCCCCAATTCTGTCCTACGTCTGTCCAAGACATCAACTGTGACGGAGGGCTCGAGCAGAACTCGGGGGCAGCCTCCCACTTTGTGCCTCGGGAGCCATGACATAAAACCACCTCCGCTACATACATCGGATACTTCTGGGAAAGAACCCTCCGCCATGGGGCATCGGGCTTTACTTATTACGGCACCTCCGCACTCCACATGTCGCCTCGATCATCTTCGACTTCACATTGAAGGTCTTAAGCCATGTCGACGCGGTGGGGTGACGTGAAAAAGCCCTCGCACACATAATAAACGACGAGATATGGAGGATAGCGTCCGAGCCGATCATGAAAATCCAACCCATAGTAGAACATGAGCCCCACAAAGGGATCGAGGGTAAAGCCCAAGCCACGGAGGAAGTGAGGGATAAAACAACGCACTCATTAGGCTCGTGGGGATGACTATTTCGGAGCAGAAGCCTGTGGCCGATGTCGGCGGCGTCAGTATCCCACCTAAGCTTCACAATGTCTTCCTTTGAACCGAGGAGGCCACCCACCGGCCTTGAGGGATGGATCCGGACATTAGAGGATCTGGGTGTTGAAGCTGCTTCGTGTTAGAACCGAGGAAAGAAGCGAGAAGGTGAAAAAGAGGCATAGGCCTCGACCCCTTTATAAAGGTGAATATCAAGAGTCCCTCGTGTGGCCGCTTGAGTGTATCGCCTCGATGCGGCTATATTCTCCCACGTGTAAGCACGACTTAGAGGCATAACCGCATTGAAAGCAATGTCGCAAGTGAGGTAATCTTCACACAACCCATGTAATACATAAGGAAAGAGATACATAGTTGGCTTACAATCGCCACTTCACACAATTACATGAATAAAGCATTACATCATCCAGATACAATAAGGTCCCACTACGGAACCAAAATAAAAGAACCCCAAATGCGAAAAGGTCCCCGATCGACCCTAACCGGCTCCACTACGAACAACTAGAACGAAACAACACAAAAGGCAAGATCTTCATCGAGCCCTCCTTGAGCTTGTGCCACCGCTCGGTAACATAGGCACCGCAAACTGGTTTTGAAGTATCCGTGAGCCACGAGGACTCAAGAATCCCATTACCATGGGTATCAAGACTAGCAAAGCTTAAAGGGAAAGGAAGGGTAAAGTGGTGAGGTTGAGTAGCGCTAAGCATGATATGGTGGCTAACATACGCAAATGAGAGCGAGAAGAGAAACAAGGAACGGTCGAAGCTAGCAATGATCAAGAGGTGATCCCGAACACCTACTTACGCCAACATAACACGTAAACCGTGTTCACTTCCGACCCCGAGAAGAGACCATCACGGCTACACACCGGTTGATGCGCTTTAATTCGGATCAAGTGTCAAGTTATCTACAACCGACATTAACAAATTCCCATCGCCACATAACCGCGCACGGCTCGAAAGTTTAAACCCTGCAGGGTGTCCCAACTTAGCCCATGACAAGTCTCGCGATCATCGAAGGAATAGACCTTCACCCGAGACATCCGATCGACTCGATCCACATCAAGACATTTCGACAATGGTAAAACAAGACCCAAAGCCTCCTCCAGGCCGACAAATCCCGAAGGAGCTGCACATATCTCGCTCGGCACACCGGATGAGCAAGACGCTGGTTGCATAGACCCTGGTTGCCGGGCGCCGGACATCGCCGGTTTGGACCAAGACTTAGACAAGCACTGCCCGGGGCTAAATAAAGATGACCTCGAGAGAGCGACTCTAAGGGAAAAGTAGGGGTGGTGAGGCAAATGGTAAAAGTCAATGTTGGGCCTTTGGACAAGTTTTATTCAAAGCAACGCGGGGGTCCCATAAATCACCCGACCGTTAGGGACGCAAAATTCGGAACATAACACCGATGACGGAAACTAGGGCGGCAAGAGGAACAAAACACGTGCATAAGGCAGCCTTCCACCCTTTACCAAATATATAGATGCATTAATAATATAAGAGATATTGTGATATCCCAACCAAAAATCCTGTCCACCATGGAGAAATCTTCAACTTCACCTCGCAACTAGCAACGCTATAAGAGGGCTGAGCAAAAGCGGTAACATAGCCAAACAAGGTTTGCATAGGAAATGTCAAAGGTTAGAGGTTCATGGCAATATGGGATGGCTTGACAAAAGTAATAGGTAGCGAAGCA
>JAHHZJ010006783.1:0-54321 GCA_021437245.1 Aegilops speltoides | reverse complement strand
GGTTGTCGGAAGCCGAGGAGACCGATGGATCCAATCCACGGGGCCACCCCGCCAGGGCATCATGGCGCAAAGAATCCCGAGCGGGAGGGGCACCACTCCCGGGAGGTCTGAACCATGATGGGGGAAAAAGAGTTCCCTGAATTTCAGTCCAGCCGTGGGAATTTATTATATCCGCCGGGGCCGCCCCCGGCCGGCCTTTTTCCTGTTGGAGGGGCCGAGGAAGTCTGCCATCGAACGGACAGTTTTGCTCAAGACGAAGAATCCGGATGAGGGCGACGGAGCTTGACGCGTCCGGATCCAGCTCGCTTTGCCCCCGCCAAGACGATAGGAGTTTGGCGCGGGCGGAAGTGCTGCGGCTCGCTTCCGATCCAGACCACCAAGACGCCCTCTTCCCACGGCCGCGAGCTCCCCGGCAAGTAACACTCCTTCGGCATTTAAAACCCAAGATATCCTCCAGAGGGGGGTGCCACCTTCCTAGGAGGAAGAAATGCCTAAACACGCCCTTGGGATGAATTTATGTAGTTTTCGCAAAAAACCGCCATGGTAAGGATGGCGGGGTGAAGTCAAGAAGATGGAAGCCGAGGTGCATGACGCCCAAAGAATTGAAAAGGAGGGCAAAGACCGCAGGGAAGAAGGCCGAAGAAATAATACCCGCCGATAGTTGTCCTTGGTTCCGGATGAGCTCGTCCGAGGATGCTTTGGTCTTCTTGGCCCTAATGTAATATTTGTTCCAGGTTCCCACGAGCCCGGGGGAGAAGACGACGCCGCTTTCCCAAAGGGGCCAACCGCTGCCCTTCCTTTTCTCCCCTTCCCTTTTCGGGCCATGGGAGGCGGGAGGGAAGGAGGAGAAGGGGCGGCGCAGACGCAAGAGACGCGAGGAGATGCGGGGGAGCGAAGGGGATCTCTGGAGGAGGAAGAAGATGCAATGAGGCAAGAGAGGGAACCGCCTCGCTTCTCCGCTTTTATGGGGAATGGGGGGCCTTCCCTTCCCATTAAAGAACGGGCACGCCCCATCCCACGACGAATCGGCGGTTGCGGGGGAGGCGGAGGCGGGTGGATTGACAACGGGCGGTGCCTGGCCTTTTGGCCCGCCCAACAGCGACTGCAGGCCGCCCGGGGGCTCTGCCGGTGAGGGTAGGGGTACCAAGACCCAACTTGTGCACGGGCGGTTGCCCTTTCCCCGGCAGGTTTACCACGGCTCCCGAGGACCTTCCCCGCCCATGTCAAATCATTCAAAGACAAAGTATACAAGATAGAAGATCGAGACCCCGAGCGGAGTTTGCCAGAAGGCCGCCCTGGCTCAAGGTTACATCACCACCAAGGCCCCGCAAGAGGAGCTCGCCAGAAGACTAGAAGATTACATCATAGAAGACACGCCGGCTTCCCGAGGGCCCGGGAGCGGTTACAGAGCTCGCAAGCTCCGCCCCAAAATAAGACCCCGCAAGGGCTTGCCGAGAGTTGCCGTGCCCGCCCACCATCACCCCACGCCGCCTGGGCCTTCTGTGGACGGGGAAGCCCGGGGACACGTGGCACTTCACGGGGATCCATCGCCATGGCAGAGACACAAGGGCGGGAGCTTTTGGGGTCGACGGGACGGCATTAAATGCCCTTGTCCCCAACCAAAGTAGGAGACCACCCCGACCGTAGCTTCACGTCCCCGACTGCTCCAACTACCACCTTTTACATTTTTACCCTTCTCCCACGCTGACACCGCGGGACCCCTTGCACTATAAAAGGAGGCCCATGCACAACGGAGGGGGGTTAGTCCGCTGTTCAAACCTTTTGCAACTCGCTTTGTAGCCGCCATCAGGCTCTTCAAGCCCCGAGCTCAATACAAACCAACAGAGTAGGGTTTTACGCCCCCCAACCCGTAAACCCGCTTTGCCACGACCGCTTCAGGTTCTCCGCCTTGTACAAAGATAAGGGCCCCCTAGGTGTCCGCGGGTCACCCCGCATTATTGTGGCCTAGTTTTAAAATAGGTTATTGCAGCCACTAGCAAACCACGTAAAAAGAACTGACCACTACAAGCAAACAAATAAACAAGACAACAAGGAAATAAATAAGCAAGCCTTACACTAGGCTATCCCATTACATTATATTACATCCACTGGCATCAAAGTTCGCCACCAAAGGAAATATAGGGAACAAACAAAGATATAAAACGAAAAAACAAGTCGGAATAAACCACTTCAAAAGAGCTCAAGAAACAATATCCCGGTACCCGTCGGGAAGATGCTTAGCGCTTATTAACTTTCTTTGTTTACTTAAGTCCTCCAAATTTTGTCTTGCACGAAAGTATGCATCCACCCGGACCCCCCTTCCGGGCTTCCGTGATAACATCTGATCGATGTCTTTCAACTTGAAGTTGAGACTCAAGAAGAACTGATTCAAACGAGTTCAAGAGCTGCCGAAGGGTGCCAAGAATCTAACACTACATCAAGACCTTTGGGGTTGTCAGTGTCTTCAATATAGTTTTATAAGCTTTGAGACCAACAGGATGTCTCACTATCTTGAACCTTATTCCATTTTCCTTTACCATTGCATAACAGGTACTCTTCAATATTTTATCCGGTAAAAAGAAAAAACAAACACACTCAGGTTTACAATGTAGTATATGAAACTCATTTTGGTAAACAAGTTTAGTAGTAAGGTGGACATGATAACAAAGATGAAACAAACATATATCTATGTAGTACACGATGGTCTATATCATTCTAGTTTATGTTGCCAAATCAAGATAGATACGTCAATCATATCTATTTAAGACAAAGCAAAGACAGAATATAAGTGGGAAACTACATACAATAACAACACTTGTAATGTATGGAATGAGAACATAAGCTTATTCAATTGAAACAAATCAACATAGAGCAAGTTACAACAGAAAAACCAAACACGTTGAAGAAACAGTTTAAAACATAGTTGCCCATTGGAGTTTCAATTGCATCCTTCAAATTTGAAATTGGTTGGTATCAAGAATACAAAGGATGAAGAGCAAAGTAGTATGAACCATAGCTACGAACCCGACATGAGAACATTTCTTCCGCTTTTGCTGACTTCGGTTCGGAGTGGTGGTCCTCGTGATTTGGGCACCGCAGTTGCCTTACTAACTTCTCGTGTTTGGGTGCTCTTGGTGGAGACGGCGGTCAACGGAACCGGGTGTCTATCGGGGTTGGGTTAGGGTGTAGCTGGTTCTCTTCAACCGGGTAGGGGTACAATCTGCATGAGTGTGGGTTATGTGGGGGCTGGTTCTTGGGCAAGTACAACATGGTTCTATCGATTGATAGGTAGCAATTTTTCTCAAGACCGTTTTTACTCCCAATTACGCCATCACTCCTCCAATTGAAATGGCGATAAACAAGAAAAGTAATTGAATGTGACATTGTAAGATAACAGAATGGATAGTAGGGAAGAAAACAAGGCATGAAATAATTCACATTTATTTGTCAACAAAATGAAAGGGACATAATTTCACATATATGATGGCTAATTAAAAGATAGCATGACACAATTTCACATGTATGATGGCTAACTAAACATGATAGAATGACATACTTCAAAATATGATGACTATTAAACATGATGACATGATATAACTATAGATGTGTTTTAAAGTGGTTATGCCATAAATCCAAAACATGCCATCGATGGAAACATGATGGCATGATATAATTACGATAGAATGACATAATTTAAAATATGATGACTATTAAACAGATGAGATGATATAACTATATTATGTCTTTAGAAATGGGTTGGCATATAATTCAGATACATGCTGTTTGTAAACATCATGGCATGACATAATTCAAATATATGATTTATTACTAAAAGTGAGCGGAGGGCATTGTATATGATTGTCAACTAAGGAGATGGCATTCAATATTGTGTATATGATGTAAAACTAAGAATTGCAATACAACATATGATTATTGAGTAATAAACCCGAAGTTTGAGCAACACCCGGGGGATAATAGGATGGTCATCCTCAATCCTCCTCCTAAAGCTATCTCAGAACAACAAGATATCTCCAAATAGCATTGTTCCCCTCAAGACCTTGTTTTCACTCCATTTCCCATCACCAATTAAATGGCTCGGAAATTTAAAAAAAAAAGTGAGAAATACAAAAAAGGACCATGATATAATTCAATATATGACGCTTTCCAAACAGATGGCATTGCATAATTCAATACATAATGCCTTGCAACAAGATAACATTGCATAATTCAATATATTGGTAATTAGACACAAACATGTGGCATTCACACAAAGCATGTCTAAACTAACAAATGACATAGCAATGCAAGATACCATACGAATATGAGCAAATAACCCCCCAAGTTAGGGGAAAAATAACTGCTCAATCCTCCTCCAGGAGCTATCAAGAACAAAGAAGACATGGCTTCATCAAATAGCATTTCACTCAAGACCTTGTTTCACCCAATTTTTCCATGACCGTCGAATGGTGATGCACGAAGAGTAATTGTGCAAAATTGTTGACAAATTTAACACGAATAAAAAATGATGGCATGATATAATTCACATATAAGATGATCCAACGGGTGGCATTGCAAAATTCACAATATGATGCCGGTAGACAAATGGCATTGCATGATTCAATATACGATAAAGAAACTAAACAATGGCATTGACACAAAGCATGTCTAAACTAAGGATGACATCTTTAATGTATACAAGGCAATGCAAGGCACCATATGCATGATATTACCAACATCAAGATGCCAAGTTAGAGCAAGACCCTGGGGTAAATAGGAGTGGTCTTCCCTTCAATCCCCCTAATATTTCTTTCTTGATTACGATCCAAATGGGTGGGGGGGTCCTTTCCCCACCATGGAACGAGTCGATGAAATTTTATTGCCACGCAAGGCCATCTCTTTGCTCTACATGATTATTCCAGTTACAATAACCCTGCATAGGAATAAAACATAGTGAGATTATGTAAGGAGTGCACACAAAAGAGTGATGGTAGCAAACGTGGATAGACCCAAAACCAATGATAGTGAATAATAGCTTTAGTTAAAAAATAGAGATAATGGCTCCTTTAATGTTTTTTAAAATGAAACTCATAGTAGACACCGGAGATTAACCAGATAGAAGGATAGTACCGAGTCCCAAATTGCCCCAAACCAAAAACTCAAGTTTCAAAGATTAGTTTGGACCTCGACTTAGTCTAATAGGTGAACACGATGATAATGTAGCCATCATATTACAACGAAAGTGGGACACGAAGAGTGCGACCTCTTGCGGACCCGTAGTCCTCAAGGTCATCTCGCCAATGATGGTAATGCTGGGTGGTGACGGGAAGAAGATCCGAGGCCAAGAAGAGAGGGATCCTCGGGTGAACCCTTCCGACTTGGAGCAAGGCTGGGTGGAACAAGCACCCAAGGAGCGGACAAACCACAAAGGTTTTTTGACACATATCGAATAAAAGTAATTGAGTAAGGGCTTGTTTGAATTTGGGATTCTAACAATGCGGATAGGGAAATAGGATGGAATGCAGGAAAACAGAAATTTAAAACAAGGATTTCCCAACTGGGTGTTTGATTCACAACAAGGAAATGGATGAAAAAATGGTGGAATTAAGTCAAACCACAAGAAAATGTAGGTTATAATGTATTTGCTACTATCTCTTAGTCTTGTGCTTGATGAATAGGAATATGAAAAGGAGGAGAAGTGGAAATTAGAATTCCTACGGTTTTTCTTTAAGGAGACACTAAAGGAACAAATCCTATAGTTTTCCTTTGCTCCATTCCTTTGCACCAAATTCATGAAAAGTAGTACCATAGGAAACTTTCCAATTCCTTTTTTTCATTCACTTTTCCTTTCAAGCACGGGATTCTAGTAGGCGGCTTGAGCAAGGGAAATCCTACACTAAAAAATGTTTTGTGCTACTTATTACTTTGGACCCCACCACGCCATACTAGCTCAACTCCGTCCATCGACAAATGCAAGCTCAAACCAGAGATAAATAATGATGGCTCAAGAGAGTCCATCACGGATAGCTGTTGCCCGGTACCTCACCGCTTGTCATATAGTAGGATAAAATAATCGATTTCCATTATGAGTGCTCGGGAAATATATATAACATGTAGAGTAAAAGAGATGCAACAAGTGTACAACCTCTTTGGGAAGCCATGTCGATCTCAGGGATTGGGTTGGGGGAGGATGCTCCGCCGACTTGGCTTCGGAGGAGGGGAAAAGATCTTAGGGTCGGAGATGGAGCCCGGGTACGCCCGCCGATGGAGGGTTTTTCATGGAGCAGCCCGTGAGTTGTACGACGCCAAGGTGAAGGACAAGAGAGACAATGAACAACGTTAACCGAGTGGAATTCTAATAGCATCCCAATAATGATAAAATACATAACCACAAAGTGCTAGATGTAAAATACATCAAATCTCCAACTTAACCCCAAACGAACTTAACTGGAAACTGAATTTTTTAAACTTAACGGACTAGCAAGGTGAGGCTAACGGGTCGATCGATTTTTTCATCTCCGTCACATTTTGGCTGTTGGATATGAAATCAAGGGCCTGGTTCATCTTCAACCTCCACCCGAGCCCCAAACCACCACCGCCAAACAGCAGCCCCACGGGCGCGTCCCGCCCCCCCCAAAAACCCCACCCCTCCCCACCCCGCCTCCCGGCCTGCGCCATCCCTACCCCCGCCAGCCCCTCGCCCACCCCGCCCCCTCCCAACCCTAAGATAAGGGGTACCCCACCCCTTCCCTTTTTCTTCCTTCACCGCCCCCCCCTTCTAAAATCGACGACCCAAAAGTCGATTCAAATTGAAGTGAGCAATCGAGCAGATCGCAAGCAAGAGCAAGAGCGAGGCAGAGCGAGCAAGAGCAATAGCAAGAGCACAGCAGGGACCGAGGCAAGAGCAGAAAGCAGCTCGAAAGGAGAGCAGCAGAGCCCATCGATGTGGACGCCGCCGAGGGAGCAACGCCTGAAGGGGGGGCGAGCCGCCGGGATGGAGCCGACGCGGTGCTCGGGACCGAAGCGCCGCAGACCGGAGATCGAATCAAGAAGAAAATGGGGTTAGTTACAACCTCTTTGGTGGCGCCGAAGGCCGGCTTCATCCGAAAACGTGATGATGATGCTCTTCCGTGGGCGGGAAGACGGCGGTGGGAATGGGGTGGCCGAAGAGAGGGGCCCGGGGCAGCTCCTTGGAGGTGGAGGAGGGTGGTGAACCGCCGGACGATGAGATCGACGACGGATCCTCATCCCGACGGGGATGAGGGACGCCGAGGTGTTTTGGACGACGCGTTTGGGAAGAGGCTCCTGGGGGCACGGAGAGGGTGGGGTTTCAGGGTTTTGGCCTCGTGTATGAATGGGTGGGCGGATGGGATGGGGGGGAACCATGGCTTAGAGACGCTTTGTCCAAATGTTAAACAAAGCACCCCCACCGATTTGAGGCGTTTTTGGTCTTTACCACGGATTTTGGGTCGATTTCACGAGGGGGAGTTTTCCGCCGTTGTAATTTGAATAGCAAGGCCGGGTTGAGATGGAGGGAGTTGTCGAGCACAACGAGACAAAGATATATCTTAAATTTTTTCGGGCTAACAAGGCTGGGTTGAAGAGGCGGAGTTTCGAGACGATAGACAGAGACGCTTAGCTTAATTTTCGCATAACAAGGCGCTTGAAATTTCGAAGAACAAGCTTAACGTGTTCCCAAAAAAAGACAATTTGCACCTCAACACGCACAACAAACACACAAACACCATTTAGACTAGAGTAAGGTACACGGCATTGCACGATGAGATTTGGCAACCAAATTATGAATAAATACCACATTTAGCATGCAAGCTTTGAGTCATATATGCATGATGTAGATGTTGTTTAATTTTATAGTTCATTTCATTCAAAATCATCTAGTTTTTATAAGAAAGCTAATCTATTTTAAGTTCATGGAATTGTGCCGAAGACATAAAGTAAAACAAATAATGGCAAATCATGTAGAAAAACATTTGGGCAATTTGATACGGAAGATTCTAGAACAAATAAGAAGTGCTTGTGTTTTGATGTTTGGCATTATGCTTAAGTTCAACCAGGAGTCTTTGGACCATCGGATTCGCTTTCATCCAACGACCATCTTTCAAAGTTAAAGTTACCCGCAAAATATAAAATAAAATATAAATAATATATATATAGGGGTTAGATATAGATATTGATGAAGCCCCCATCATCTCCAATTAGAATAGTGTGTCCATGCAATGGACGTGGCAAATGATGTCCGCCATCTTCCAAATTCAAATTCCCACCTTGTTCAATGTGTATACATTACAACATGCTCGCTTCCAAACCACACCGCAGATCTCCTTATATTCATGCATGCATGGGTTTCAAACATCGATCTCTTATTCAAATATTCAACTTTACATTGATTATGACCTCACCTATTCTTTTACACCACACGAGTCTTCTATAATTGTACCACTAACTTTTCCTCGTGCATGCATGCCACACACTACCCCGGCATTATCCATCGACGATGCAATCTTTTTTCTTCAGTCTCCCCGAAGGCACACACACACACCCCCTCTCCATCATATGGGGCATTCTTTTCTCACGGCATGCCAACGATTGATGTTCCCTATGTATTGTGTATATAGCTAGGTCTTTCATAGTTTTCCACACAAACCGATCAATCGATATATGGAGGTCTCACCCTTTCCCACGCCCACATTGAAATCTATACCTCTTATAGGATTAAATATAGCTAAACACCCACATTAATTATATATCCAACGCCCCCTCTCATCATCCATGCCTTCCGCTTCATCTCTGCTGGCAAAAAGGGAAGGGCCCCCCCTAACATCACTATATATCGAGGCTTATGAATGTGATCATTAGACAATCTGCTAAAAATGGTTTAATTTCATGAATTGACCCTCCTGAAAGGATTAGCAATGCTTGGCCCCTAGCTCATTTATTTTTTCTCCGCCATCGCATGCAATAGTGCACGGTTTGCCCCTCTCTAAATATCGATCCAAGACTTTTGGCATTCTTTCATAGTCTCCGAGGAGTCTCATGGGTGTCCGGAACCAACTATCATCATCGGGGACTCCAAAATGAAGATAAGATTGAAGACCCCCCTGTCCGATGGGACTTTCATGAAGGCAAGCTTCAACGGATATGTAGATCTTGCCATTGTAACCCACTTATGTAACCCTAGCCTCTCCATGTCTATATAAACAAGGGTTTTATCCGAGGAACAACAACAATCATACCATATAGCTTTAGGTTTAGCCTCCTTGATTCGTAGATCCACCTTGTACTCCATATCATCAATATCAATCAAAGAGTAGGGTTTTCCCCATCAGACCCAGCCCTTAAAATTGGTCCCTTGTCTCATGTTACCATCCGCTTAGACGACATGACCCCTACCCGATCCACCTTTTGACACCCTCCTCCACTCCCCCTTGCACCATTTCTAGCCCCACCGGAATTACAATTAAGCTCCATGGTTGAACTTAAGCATAATGCACAAACCTCAAAACAATAGTGGTTCTTTTGTTCTAGAATCTTCCGATCATAACCCCAAACTTTTTTCTAGTTGAATTGCCATTATTTGTTTTTACTTTATGCTTTACAACGACAATTCCATGAATCATAAAATAGATTAAGGGCTTTTGATTCAAAGGATTCTCAAAGGAATTTGGGAGGATTTAATCATTAGAATTTTTCCTATCTTGGTTGTTTGATTCGAGGATTGTAAACCATAGGAATTTTTCCATATGATTCATTTGCACTAGATTCCATAGGAAACATCCCATCCATCAAACCTCTTTGAAAGGATTTTATGCTTTTCTATGCACAATCAAACACTGCAAACCTAGGATTCAAGACACATTCCACTATAATCCCATGTTTTCCTATTCCTTGTTCTTAGCTTTTTATAAAACTAATTGATTTTGAATGAGATGAACTATAGAATTAAACAAGGGCTACATCCAATATATGACTAAGAGCTTACATGCTATAATGTGGTATTTATTCATAATTTGGTTGAAAACTGATGGCAATGCACGGTACCACTAGTACTTAAGTATGCAAAACACGAAATTAGAATACCAATACCACACAGTTTCTCTTAAGCTCATGAAGCCACATGGCCATGTGGAGGCGTTGTCGACCTCCTTGCGGGATTGATCATGTTGACGGTCCGGTTCCCAAGAATGTACTGCCTCCCCGAGCCATACCGGGCGGTAATGCACGGTTAAGATGTGCACGACGCCACGATGCACTCATTCCTCGACGCATTTCGGGTACACGGGCGACAATTTTGAACCAAGATCCACCCCATGTGATAATTTGACGCTTAAAGTCGTCACTTCATTGATGGTCAATTAATACACGATGCAAATTGAGTGGACGGAGGGCGAAGAAAACATTATTACTCCACGCCGATGGGAGAGTTAAATCATGGGTTGCTAGTAGTACTTCCATTGGTCTCTTCATATTTTGTGCCAATTTTTGACAAGAATATAATATTTACGAGAGAAAGAGGTAGTACTTGAAATTTATGTTCCGCTAAACTCATCGGGAGCCGTGGCCTCAAACCAAAACCATCAATTAATTTTACCTTGTTCCCATCACATTCAAAAGCCGCCACACCTACTAGTACGATAAAACCGAACGGTTCCCATATGCGTATTAGTACTATGTACTTAGGTTAAAAAGGGAACTACCTAACCAAAAATTAATCTACCTTCCTCATAAGTGCCTTCTTCGTCCGTCGTGTTATGGCGTGAGTAGAGCTCTAGGTCGAGAACTACGAATAAGGAGCCAACCCGGCTGCGGAAAAAAGAGAGGGTTGCCGCCACGCAGAGACCTTTGAAAGATCTCTCACGGCAGCGATGGTCCAAGAGCGCCCTAGCCCGGGAGGCTAACATGCCCCCGGAGCCGGAGTCGATCCCGACGGCATGCCCGATCAGCTCAATAAGCACCTCAATAAGCAAGGAGTTCATCCAAGGCTTGATGGAGTTGTCAAGGAGAGCTCGACGACATGCCCGCCGATAAAAGCAAGGGAGTTGACCCGCTTGGTGATCGCCAAGAAGAGCATTGCCTCGAGAAGAAGGCGACCGCAAATCCGCTTGAGGACAAGGCGGCTCCCACGAGATCGACTTGTTGAAGGAGAAGAACACGGCGGAAGAAGCTGCATGAGAATAGTAGTTTCGATGAAGATGCCGCAGCCGGCCCATGGAAGTAGAGGAGTTACGGCCCGGACGAGCACCCGACCGTTATCAAGGCGTAAGCGCCGGGAAAGATGATGAAGGTTCGTCGAGAAATCCGATGGAGAATGAAGAAGATGGGGAGAAGAGCCAAGGAGATGGAGGTCGGGAGGCGGAAGAAGAACCCCTTAATTAGATCATTTGGGGTGATAATCTTCCTTCTTTTTTGCGGTTTATCTTTTGCTTCGGTGTTTCCGACGGTTCCAGTCTGAGGCATGAATAGAACAATGGTTTTGTGAGGGAATGAATAGAACAATGCTAAAATGAGATTAGCAAATTAGATCATTTTTATCGCCATATGGCACGGGCATCGGCGGTTCTCCGCAAAGATTACCCAGGAAAACCCGAGTTACCGAGGTTCTTTCCTTCGATCAGTCCCGCGATTTATAGAAAGGTCAAATCACAAGCCCCGCCCAAAGAAAATGAGCCATCAAATCACAAAGGCCTCGCCTCGTGAACCACGCTAGACGCCCCCCTCTAGCCTTTTAAAAATGTATACTTTTGTACAACAAGAGTATCGATGGATTGCGCCATGGAGCAAAACTTGAAATTAAAAAAGGTGGTACAATAGAGAGGCTTGCCAATTATGCATATAGTACTATAAAAGGCTAGTCACAATAATGGTGTCCAAAGACAACCCACCCTCAAATAAAACTAAGCACCCCGAATTCTTTTGACAAATAAACTTTGGGTATATGATGTTGGCATATATATTGTAGTATATAATGTGAAGAAACGAGTGGTAGTACTATACCAACTAAAAGATGAAATGTAAGAAATACTAGTATGTACGCATCAAGAGTTAAAGTAACAAGAAGAAACAAACATAGTTCTCAGGGCCCAAACACAACCCTCAAATTAAATTAAGCACACCAAATTAAACTTTGCAACTATTCCGAGATGCTCATTTGATGTCAATAGTCATCACTTAGTCACCATACTAAACGGTTTTGGCATGAGGTTGGCTATAAGTGTATTTATTTATTTTTACCCTCTCTATTCTTTTTCACCCTCCGTCCCATATTATAGGAACGTTTTTACACTAGTGTAGTGCCAAAACGTTTTATATTTGGGGCAAGAGTGCTAGTATTTTTGCTTTCCAAGGAGTGACCTCTTCCAATGAAATGGTGTTGCTAAGTTTGCTTCATTTAATTAGCTATAGACTCAAAATTGTCTTTTCACCTAGGTACACCGCTTAGCAACGCTTTCTTCCTTGGGTCCCAAACTAGTCTCTCTTTTGATTAACTTGCCACATCACTTTATGCCTATGTGGCAAGCTTAGCACGAGGGAGCAAGTAAAAAGTAAGTACAATAGTGGCAAGGCAGCTATAAGGTGGAGCAAAAATTGGGGGAGAAGGCACCCTCCAAGGGGAGGGGGGGGAGGTGGTCAGAATCGAGACCACCCGGGTCAGGCCGCGAAAATGATAATAGTCAAATCACGGGCCCCACCTGTCCAAAAAAGAATTTGTCACAAATCACACAACCCTAGTTTAGAGCCCTTCCTCGTTTTCCTCGCCGAACCGCGGTGGAATGCCCCACCGCCACTGCGGAAAAGCCCCCCGACTTTTAAATAGTATACATTATACTAATTTTATATCCATGGATTGCGCCGCTTATGGAGCAAAGGAGAAAAGGGGGTATGTACGGAGTATAAACACCCTTCGCGTCACGCCGCCCCCGCATACGGCGGTCCGACGCCTCCAATGGAACGCGGATCATATTGCGCCACACATTGGGAACCAATGGAGAATCGACCATAGGCAACCCCGCCCCGCAAGTGGGTGATTAATAGAAGAGGGAGACGAATAGTACTAAGAAGTGTTTACTACGTGGGCCGGAATCCCTCCAAGACACGAAGATCGCTTGTCCATGCATGTGACCGATCCAAAGGAGACCTGGATTGGCTATCGCCTACATATCGAAAGGTGTGTTGACATGGCTGTAGTTGTGGTGAGAAATCTAAAAAAGGTTTTTGTCATCTCCAAAATTAGGTGTCATTGCTTTGGATCACCCGAGGGTTAAACAATGAAGGCTAGTCATTGGGGGCACATGCACAACATACTCGGCTACCATCTAGGCCGGCATGTTAATTAGACATTTATCGCACCCCTTTTCACGAAGTTTATCTTTAATTTGAGCTTTGTTCCTTGTCAGTTTGTCCGTGGGATTCATGCCCCTCCTTTGGGCAAGGAGATTAATTTTTGTCATGTGGAATTTTTTGGTTATATGTTATAATCCGGGCTCGATCAAAATGATCAACGGCCCGGCCATGCATGAAGATTCTCGATAGTCATTGACGAGGTCGCGGGCCCGAGACAAAAGAAAACTAGTACTACCCACATATAGGCAGGAGCCTCCGTGCTTTTTGCTAGTGTTGTCTTCACCCTCCCTTCCAGATCTAAACACGCAGTCCACCCTCTCTCGCCACCCCGGTCATAGATCTAGCCGGATCCTTCCGCCGAGGAAGGTGAGAAGGTGCAACGTCTGCGGTCGCCCTCGGCGACGGTTACCCACCCTGGCGATCCCGATCACCCGCCTTGCCCCCTTTCCCAAGCACCGGGGAGGGAGGGTGGGGTGTCAAACGGCGATCTCGGTAGGGGGTCCCAAAAGGGCCAGGGGATGGTAATAGGAGACAAGGACATGTTGTTTTACCCAGGTTCAGGCCCTCTTGATGGTGGTAAAACCCACCCCCGCTTGATTAATATTGATGATGTGTAACAAGAGGGATCTACCACGGATCAAGGAGGCTAAACCCTAGAAGCTAGCCTATGGTATGATTGTTGTAATGGTTGTTGTGTCCACGGATCAAACCCTCCCTTATATAGACACCGGAGAGGGCTAGGGTTACACAGAGTCACAATGGTAGGAGATCCATTCCAGGAAGCTTGCCTTCCACACCAAGGAAAGTCCCATCCACACGGACGGAGTCTCGCCTTGTATTTCGAGTCTTAGAGTCCGGACGATGATAGTCCGACCGTCCGGACACCCCTAGTCCAGACTCCTCAAAGCCCTAACCAGGCTTCAATGATGATAAGTCCAACAGATATAGTCTTCCGGCAAGGGGTTTTCCAAATTCCGGGTGTTTGCCAAAGGGGCCTCATCAATGTTGGCTTCTTGGCTTCCACGCCAATAATGGCCATCTTCCACGTCACATGAATGCAAAATAGGGTATCCTTTATGTTTTACCCCTAGTCGCAAATAATCCACAAGAGAGGCAAGAATCTAGATCCAAATCACACCATCCTCCCTCCGCGAGTACTCATCGGAGTGCTTTCACCAAGAATCCATTCCATCATGGACCGCCGACGCGTCTTTCAAGGCCCCACCCTCCCGCTAGGAGATTGGGGAGATCTGTTCCACAACGAGTGTGAAGCTCCGCGGAGGGATATCTCCTCCGCCTTCATGGTTCCGGTCGAGCGGCTGGCCACCTACAAAGGTGGAAGCAAGGGAGGCTATCCCAAGTCCCAACAAAGGGGAGCGGTATGCTTCATCCCCATCCGAAAGGGGACCGGATTTCGACATCCGCTCCTCCGGGCCCCCGGACTAAGATCAGTTCATCACCACCCCCTTTATCCCGATATTGGGTTACGAGTTTTGGAGCTATTCCCGGGCGCCGAGCCTCATTTCACTGTGGAAGAGGTTGTTCCGCTTTGTACCCCGCTTCTCACGAGGGGTCCATAAATCAATGGGCGGGCCAATATGGCGATAGCGGACCGGATATCCATCCGAACCCTAAGAAGGCGCCCCAAGACCGGTTCAAATGGTTTTTATAGAAGACCCCGCCAGGACCCTATTCGATCGGCCTACCGAGTTCCACCGCCTTCCAAGAAAGTAGGCCCCCGAGCCCCCTAACCGAGGAAGACAAAGATCCATTATCCGATGGGCCGGATAAGGTTATCGCCCATTCCGGTTGACCATGATTGGAGTCATGGCAACATGCAATGCGGGTGCAGCCCTACTATAGGGCCACCCCATTGGGATTTCAACGGGAGGACGATGCCACCCCTGGCCGAAGGGTCGGGTTGCCGAGGCCCAAGATCCGTCCGCCTGCATAAGGGAGAGAAGGAGGACTTTTATTTAACCCGCAATGGGTTCTCCATGAATAACCTCGGTGTTTAACACCGGCCCAACCCATGCTTTCAAAGTTTAGGTTTTTATATTGTTTTTTCGACTTAGAGCCGGTCGAGTTGTGGATGACATGGGTCCAGCGTGCAACCCGAGGATCCAGAAGATCCTGTGTTCCCCCCAAGAGGATCCGGAAATAGAGGTGGATAATCAACAGGTGTTCCACCAGCTCAGCATGGATAATGCTTTTAGTCGCCATTACGGGCGACTACCCCGGATTATATCCGCTTCCTGTGATTGTGACAAGTCCCGACACCATTATTCCTTCCTCGCCATTTCGACCTTCGACACGATGGTGTTTTGCAGGAAGCACCTTCAGAGGGAAGCCGAGCCGCGGCCGACCAACAAAGGCCACCCGACCAAGAGGGCGGAAGAGGAGCGCGCGCGGACTGAAACGCCGCCACAAAGGTATAGCTCAAGCTCATTATTTGGAGCAACGCTCCTAGGAAGCGCTTGAGTGCTCAAGACTTTGTAGGAGAAAAAGCGCCCGGATCATGCGGCGTGGAGGTTGTCAATCCATCCTCTACTAGCCGTGCCCAAGACTCGGTCTCGAGGGGAGGCGAGGCAAGGCGCGAGCGACACTCCTCCAACGGAGGATGCCGACAGACCGTCCGCCACCAAGTCTCGAGGTGGAGAGCACCATGAACCATAGGCGCCACGACAGATTTCGTGACGCTGTGCTTCCCCCGAGGTGTTGAATGCCTTTAACACGGGGACGCCAGACTGCAGGTGCTCGGATGGTTTTACCAGAGCTAGCAAAAGATGTAAAAGACATACGGTAAGAGAATTTAATAGTTATATATGCCAAGAGTCCCGAGACTTAAAGTAGTTATATTAACTGATTTAAGGATCATTTGAAATGCAGGATCTTACCGAGAAGAATACCCAACTGTCTCGGGAGCTGCAAGAGTGCAAGGCCCAACTTGAGGCTGCACTTTCTGCCGCAGGAGGAAACACAGAGACCCCTCCCGTAACACATTATTTGAAAAATATAAGCTGTGGCGGCGCAAGTGCAAGTCTAATAATGACATTGCAGTGCCGCCGGACAAGATCCGACAGTAAGAACTACTACGCTAGCTGAAGGTCAAGAGAGGGTGCTGAATAGAGTGCAGCAAGAAAGGAACAAGCTCCAAGATGCCCACACCCAGCTTGGAGAAGAGCTGAAGGCGTCTCGGGCCGAGCTGTCCGGCTCCGTTCAAGGAGTATCAGCGCTTGCGTGCATTTATAGTAGTGCTTGAGCGAACTCCTTTGAAAAGAAGAGTTCGCGAGGAAGTCAATTGACAAGATATGTCTCAGAGGTATACTCACAGGTCGCCCTGCTGGAGGAGATGCCCAGACGACGGGTGATGAACTTCCGAAGTGTTGCAAGCTGCTCGAACGAAGTTCGGCAGCAATGAGGGGCGCTTGTCCGGCTTTATGGCCAGCCTTCTCCCTACCCGAAGGCCTTGGGGAGCTTATGGAGAAGCTTCAGTGCGGCAAGGTTTCCGCTTATGGAAGATTTCGCCCGCAAGGTGCTGTGGAGGCTCGGGCCATGGTGAAGACGCGTACAAGAAGGCGGATCCCAAGCAAGTGACCGAGGTCGGACCTATGGGGCCCGACGGAAGGAGATCCCTCGTGAGTTTAGTATACGCCAAGTAGAGTTGGTCGCTAAATTTTCCCAACGGGACTGTAAATTGGACAGCTCGTTAGACGGATTGAGGAGGAATATACCAATCAATGTGACAATGTATTTTAAAATGACATGTAAAATGCCTTCTAGCCGGATTGTAGATCGCTTGTCTTTGCCGACCTTTTTCGCTTCAGCCTCGGACCCTAGAGTCCGGAGTGTGTCCGAATACCTTCTCGGTTAAAAACAACTGGGCATGCATGGAGACAAGGCGGAGGGTCATTAGTGCTTTATCGCATAAGTGCCCAACTAGTTATGTTATATTACATGGTTAGTAAGAAACATCTTCCGGAGAATAGTTCCGTTATGGGTTCCTTTCTCGGGAGGCATGCCCTAAAGTGCATGTCCGAATCGCAAAAGAGCAGTAAAAACATCTAGGGGCAGATAAATAAGTAGGTAAAAAATCATCTTTCAAGTCATCGATCAATATTCCCTTAAGAACGCTTAGCTCGCTTCACCCGCCTCGAGGTACATATCCGCTGACCCGGCAAGAATAATCGCAGAGGTGCTCCTTTACCTCCTAGCCGAACAATCGGAACGAGGGGTAAGCACAGAGCCAGCAACCCAGCTTGGCCAAAACTTAAGTCATATCGATGCATATAATGGTGAATAAAAGGTACATGTGGAAGCTTGACATGTGCTCGGGCATGAAGCCCTTATAATTGAGCTTCGATAAAGAAGCCCCTGTATAATGAGTGAGGATGGCACATCAAGTATGTGCTAACAATGCGCAAGTAGGCCCTTAAGGGCTTTTGAGGAAAAGGGTTAAGAGAAGAAAGATAAACAAAAGACAATGAAGTGTAAAAATTTGACGGGGAAGGGGACGAACTCTTAGTCCGCGCTAGGCATAGAATCTTCGGAGGCGGCTGCGTCCATGGTTCGCTCGAGTCGGTTGTCCGACACATTTTGTAGACGGTACGCCCCGCCACAGACTTGATCGATAATGAAGGGCCCTCCCATTTGGGCTTGAGCTTGTCCTTTTTCTTGTCCGCAGCGAGAACTAGTTCGCCAACGCTTGTAAGTCTTGACCCGACTTCTGCTTTTGATATCTTCGAGCTGCTGCTGATAGAATGCGGAACGAGCCTTGGCGATGTCGGTTCTTCCTCCAATGCATCCAAGCTGTCCCGCCGATCCAGCTCGGGTTCTCTTTCTTCGCATACGCGCACTCGAGGTGAGTCATGAATGATGTCGCAGCAAGAACCGCCTCGCCAGATACCATAAAAAATGGTGTAAATCCAGAGTACGGTTACGTTGTCCGCAGCCCCGAGTACGGAGTCGAGCTCCTCTACCCAAAGGCGTGTCGATTCGTAAGTGACCGCACTAGTCCGGTTTGATGCCGCCATTATTAGACCATTTGCTCGCTCCACTTGACCGCTTGGTTTGAGGATGATAGACTAAAGCGTAATCGAGCTTAATGCCCATATTTTTGCACCATGATTTAACCTCGCCGGCCGTGAAATTCGTGCCGTTATCGGTGATGATGCTATGGGGACACCATAACGTGTACTACCCCGAGATAAAGTCTATCACGGTCCGAATCGCCGCTTTGATGTGCTTGGCCTCTATCCATTTGGTGAATTTGTCCACCATGACCAATAGGTACCTTTGCTTGTGGGTTCCTCCTTTAAGGGTCCAACCATGTCAAGCCCCTGCACCCGAACGCTAGGTAATGGGTATAGTTTTGAGGGCATGGGTGGCATATGGCTCGATTAGCAAAGAGCTCACAACCGACGATCTTTGACTAAGTCCCGAAAGATCCGCCCGGCCGCGGCCAATAAAATCTCAGACGGAATGCCTTTCCTACAAGGGCCCGAGCTGCGGCGGTGTCCGCCTAGTCCGGCGTGAATTTCAGCCAAGGTTTCGCCTTCCTCCTGGAGATACATCTTTGAAGGACTCGTTGTGCTTTTCTTATAAAGTTCTCCTCATGGACCTTGTAGGCTTTAGATCGCCGGACAATACAGCGGCCTCATTTTGGTTCGGAAGTTCCGCCAAGCAAGTAGGCTAGGAATGGTTCTGCCCACGGGCCATTACTGCCATTATGTTGTGGGCTGAAGGTGTTATGTCATCGGTGAATCACCGTTGGTGCGGTTTTTCCGGATTGTTATTTCCGGCTCCTCTTCCCATAGTACGGATGGCTTGAAGAGCCGCTCCAGAAGATGTTTGAGGGACCGCCACGCTTTGTGCCGATGCGTCAAGACATCGATCGCTTGGTTATTATCTCGCTACGGATGGAATTCAAGTCCTTCAAACCGAGCTGACATTTTAGGACAGCGCATGATATGCTGCCATTTTCGGATCCTTCGCCAAAGTCTCCATTTATTTGGGATATTGCAAGGTTTGAATCCTCGACACCTCTAGGCGTTGAATGCCCATGGAGATTGCCATCCGGAGGCCATGTAATGGGCCTCAGATTCGCTGCATTGTTGGAGTCCGTGTACATTATCTCAAGACGATTGATCGTGGTCCTGCTTGGGGACGCAATACGACGCCAGCCCCAATCCGCCAACATTTTAGAGCCATCGGGCATAATCCAATTGGAGTATGCGCAGATTTTGGGGAGTTCGCGTCCATTCAGCAACAAAGTCAGCCAAAACTTGTGACTTTATAGCTCGCCGAGGTTTGTAAGTTATATCGAATAGTAAGAGCTCAATGGCCCATTTTGCAATCCCGCCTGCCGCCGTGGTTGTTTATAATGTCGTTGAGTGGTACTTCAGAGGCCATGTTATCAAACACTCTTGAAAGTAGTGTCGAGCTTCCGGATGCCATGAACACCGCAACGTTATCTTTTGATAGTGCGGTAACGGACTTGCACGGGTTAACACAAGGATACATAGTACACTCGGTTTTTAAAGGGGAATTTATGCCCTTCGTCTCTTGTTCGACGACGATACCGCCTTACAACTTGATGTGTTGCCGCGATGTATAATAGCATTGGTTCACCCAGGTTGGGCGCAGCCATGACCGGATTGTTGCTAATATGGCTTTTATTTCTTCGAGTCCGACAAGGCAGATCCGCCACTAAGTGTTCGTGCTCCTAAGGAGGCGATAGAGGGCAGGCTTTTCTCCCAAGCGGAGATAAACCGCTTAGAGCCGCCACGCATCCAAATAATTTTGTATTTGTTTGAGGTCTTTTGGGATATCTAGTGTGACAGAGCTCGATCTTGGCTGGGTTTGCTTCAATTCTCTACCGGATACAATGAAGCCCAGAGCTTTCCTACGGTATGCTGAAAATGCATTTTTCCGGATTCAGCTTGATGTCATATGCTCGAGGTTGTCGAATGAGCCTCAAATCATCTACTAGAGTTTCGAGTGTTTGTTTTGACGACCACGCCGCTCACGCATGCCTCTACCTGCTTTTGCCGATCCGTTGCCGCATACGTTTGAATCATGCGCCGATATGTTGCACCGCTTTTAAGTCCAAAGGGCATCGTGGTTGAAGCGAATGGTCCATATGGAGGATGAATGGCGCTATGCTTGGTCCGCTCGCCATCTTGATTTGATGGTAGCCAGTATGCAAGAAGCACAATGAATCGTGTCCTACAAGAACATCGATTATCCGGTCGGCGGGAGGGGAAGGGATCCTTTGGGCAGGCCTTGTTGAGGTCTTTAAAATCGACACATAGGCGCCAGGATTTGTCCTTCTTGGTACCATTACAAGGTTTGCTAGCCAATCCGGATGTTTGATATCTCGATGAATCCGCTTCCAATAGTTTGGCTAGCTCTTCTCCCATTGCTCGCCGCTTGGGTTCGAAAATCGTCAAGAGCCTGTTTGATCGCTTGAACTTTAGGATGTTTAGGCGTGTTCGCCAATCTGGGATTCCGGTATATCCGGAGGTGCCAGAAAATGTCCCAATTTTCCCGGCGAATTTCGCAGCGGCGCTTCACGCTGTGGTTCAACTGCGGCCCGATGGAAGCCGTTTTTCGGGTCCGCTGGATGGACCTAGAATTTTACTATTTTGTCCGCTGGTTTAAAGGAGGTGGACTTGGATCTCTTATCGAGTATCACATCGCCCCTATTCATAGTAGAGCGCATGCGGTGAGTTCTTCTCGCCGCTTGGGCTTTGGATAGTGCCTCGTGGCTAATGTGGTTGTCTTGTTTTGCGCTGAGTGCCATGTCCGGATCACTAACGAGGTGATTATTCCACCGGCCGTGCATTTTGAGCTTCATGTACCCGTAATGGGGTACGGCTTGAAAAATTGTGAATGCCTCTCGCCCTAATATAGCGTGATATCCGCTGTTGAACGGGCCACTTGGAACGTGACTTCTTCGGATATGTAATTGTCCGGAGAGCCGAACACCACATCGAGTGTGATTTTTCCTGCAGCACGCTTCCGGCTAGGGATTATTCCTCCAAGGTTGTGCTGCTTCGCCAATGTGGCTCCATCTATTTCCATTTTTGAAGAGTTTCCTCGAGATGAGGTTTAGTCCGCGCCGCCATCCATGAGGACCTTTGTGAGTCGAAGCCGCCGACTATTGAACTAAGTACCAAGGCGGCTGGTGCTCGGGCTGTTCGAATTTAGGTTCGTCACGGGCGTTGAAGGTGATGGCTGTGTCGCTCCATGGATTTGTTGTTGCTAGTTGGTAGACTTCAGGTAGGCTGCTGGATTGTTCGCTTCTGATATTATTTGATGCGAAGGTCTCAAGATCGTTGATACCGCTGGTATTGTTGGAGTGGTTTTCCTGGGCTAGAAGCTCCTCGCCACTTTTGGCCACCGCCGTAATATCCAACATGCTCAAGGCTATGTGTTGGGACGGCGCCCAGATCTGGAATTTTACAGGTCCGCTAAGCCATCCCTCGAGTACTGGTTCGCACCTCTATGGGGTTTTTGCTTTTTGTTTTTGTATCCGTGCCCGAGTGTAATGCACCTTTTTGTTGTGGACTAGGGTTGTATTCGGGCCGGATTGTCCCAAAACTTATTTTCGGTTTTCCGAAACTCTCCATCGCACAAGATCTTTCAGACTTATGGACGCCTGGTCGGGAAGCGTGTAATTTCACGACGCAGCAGCGCTCAAGATTTCCTCGTCCGTGCAATTATTGCAAAAATTGAGATTGTGTTTTCCTCTCGGCAGTCCTTTATCCTGTCCATAACCAGAGGAATCGCCCAAGAGTGATGTACCGCTTGAGCGGGCTCTTGCCGGATTAGAGATAGATCGATATGTCCCGGGTGGGTGGAATTAAGTCCGAACCCTACCCATCTCAAGGCTCGCATCCGGAAGTTTCCAAATTTGAAGCTTGGATTGCGGACATTGTCCAATGAGCCCCGGTCCGATGCCCGACTTTAAGTTTAGTGCTCGATCAAGTCCGCCCTCCGCTGAATCCGCATGGAGGGTTCTGGAGCCCGGACATGACTAGTTTTCAATTGGAGAAGATTTGCCGGATTGTTCCTCTACCATCGCGACGCAGGGTGACCCGGGAGAAATTAATCTCTCCGATCGGTTTTAAGCCCAATTGATTGTAGTCCGAAGCGATCTGGAGGGCGATGGGATCCAAGAGCTCGCGGACGCACGAGAGCTCTATTGATCCAAGCCGGCCGCAAATTCCGGCCGACATGAAGATTGCTTTCGACGACTTGAGAAGTCATTGTCAAGCGATGGCCGGACAGGTGGTCATAAGAAACCACCTAGTTGATAGTTTGGCCGGCGCCAAGGCCTTTTGATAAAATACCGCCCTTGAAGACGGGAGGAGGCATCCTTCCTATCGGCGACGCCAGCAGGAACTCTCAATGAAAGCACGAATGTCGGTGTCAAAACCCGGATCTCGGTAGGGGATCCCAACGGCATCTAGGCGGATGGTAACAGGAGACAAGGGACACGAAGTTTTACCTGTGTTCGGGCCCTCTTGATGGAGGTAAAACCCCACGCCCGCTTGATTAATATTGATGATGTGTATTACAAGAGTGGATCTACCACGAGATCAAGGAGGCTAAACCCTAGAAGCTAGCCTATGGTATGATTGTTGTAATGGTTGTTGTGTCCTCATGGACTAAAACCCTCCGATTTATATAGACACCAGAGAGGGCTAGGGTTACACGAGTCGGTTACAATGGTAGGAGATCGATATCCAGACGCCAAGCTTGCCTTCCACGCCAAGGAAAGTCCCATCCGACACGGGACGAGTCTTCAATCTTGTATCTTCGTAGTCTTGGAGTCCCGGACGATGATAGTCCGCCGTCCGACACCCCTAGTCCAGACTCCTCGGAGGGCCTCCGACCCTTCTTCCTCGCGCCAGTGTGGGCAGATCCAGCCCCCGCCGCCCACCTAGCACATCCCGCACCCATCGTTATAACTTCCTTCAAAACTGGTCTTGTTTTACTTAGCTCCCCGATGTCGCCGATTTGTATCTTTTACTATTTCCGGCCCCTCGAGATAGGATCGACCGCTGGTCGAAACCACCTTTTTTTTTACGCTTAAGAGGTTAAACTAGTTCATGCACTCAATCTAGTACTACTTGGTTCAAACAAGGAAGAAAGGGGGGGGGGGGAGGATTTGTTACCCAATCTAGGACTTGGTCAAAGAGGAAATAATGGGGCGAAAAGTAGCAAGAGACTAGCTATCCAACCGGTCTCTAGGTGTAATAGGGTAATAAAGGGAAAAAGACAAACTCAATATAAACCAGATCTATTGGTTGAAAAGGAAAGAAAGTGGGGACTGGGGACAAGTCAAGAGTAAGTCCAAAGACTAGATTTATATTCGACACGCTCCAACGATCTATAATTTTGATTGCTCCATGCTACTTTATCTACTGTTTTAGGCAATATTGGGCTTTATTATCCACTTTTATATTGTTTTTGGGACTAAGCTATTAACCGGAGGCCGAGCCCAGATTTCTGTTTATGCCTTTTTGTTCCGAGGAAAAGGAATATCGAAAGTCAAAAAACTAAATCAATGGAGCAGTTATTTTTGGAAGGAAAGAACTCAGGAACTTGGAGTGCAAGGGAGATAGGGGCTGCCCACGGGGGGGCCCACCCTCCCCGGGCGCGCCTGGTGGGGCCCCCCGTAGTCCTCCGACGCACTTCGCACCCATATTCTTTGTACCCTAAAACCTTAAAGAAGATAGATCGGAGTTCCGCCACGAAGCCTCAGGCCACCAAAACCTCTCGGGAGCCTGCTCCAACACCCCCGGAGGGGGATCCCATCCGGGGCCATCTTCATCATCCCGGGCTATCCATGATGAGGAGGGAGTAGTTCACCCGGGGCTGAGGGTATGTACCAAAGAGCTATGTGTTTGATCTCTCTCGTGTTTCTCTCATGTTCCTCTAAGGCACGATCTTGATGTATCCCAGCTTTGCTATTGTTATATAATCTATCTATGTTATTATTGTTGAGAGAACTTGCACTAGTGAAAGTATGAACCCTAGGCCTTGTTTCCTATCATTGCAATACCCTTTACGCCACTTTTATCATTAGTTATCTTGCTCTTTTATTATTTCAGATTACAAAACCTATATCTACCATCCATATTGTACTTGTATCATCCCTCTTCTTAACTAGTGCACCTATACAATTTACCATTGTATTGGGTGTTTGGGGACACAAGAGACTTTTGCTATTTGGTTGCGTGGTTGTTTGAGAGAACCATCTTCATCCACGCCTCCTACGGATTGATAAACCTTAGGTCATCCACTTGAGGGAAATTTGCTACGGCCCTACAAACCTGCAGACGGCCCAACAACGCCTACAAGAAGAAGGTTGTGTAGTAGACATCAAGCTTTTTTCCGGCGCCATTGTCGGGAGGCTAGGTAAGTGAAGGTATATCTTTAGATCTTGCAATCTAATCTTTTTGTTTCTTGTTTTAGCACTAGCTAGTCTATAAAAGAAAATTACAAAAAAATGGAATTGAGTTTGTCTCATACGCTTCACCTTTTTAATATCTTTCATGGGTATGATGGAAAGGAAAATTGTGCCAAAGTGCTAGAAGAAGAATTACATAGAATCCTTGGCATGAAATATGTGAATGATGAGCATGATTGCAATATTGTTAGTATGAATTCCTTGAATATCCATGATGCTAATGATATGCAAAGCCACAAGCTTGGGGAAGCTATGTTTGATGAAGATGATATTTTTTGTCCCCCAAGCTTTGATGAGCAAATTTACTATGATGAAAGCATGCCTCCTATCTATGATGATTATTGTGATGACATCTATGTTTTAAAGAATAATTATAACCATGAAACTTGTCATCCTGATCTTAATTTTCAATCACATGATAGTTACTTGTATTGAGTTTGCTCCCACTACTATTCATGAGAAGAATTTTGCTTATGGGAGAGTAGTAAATTTTCTATGCTAGTAGATCATGAAAAGAATGCTTTAGGTGCTGGTCATATTGTTGAATTCATTCATGATGCTACTGAAAATTATTATGAGGGAGGAACATATGCTTGTAGGAATTGCAATAATGTCAAGTTTCCTCTCTATGTGTTGAAAATCTTGAAGTTATGTTTTTACCTTCCTATGCTTGTTGATTATTGTTCCCGTAAGTTGTTTGCTCACAAAACCCTATGCATAGGAAGTGGGTTAGACTTAAAAGTGATAGTCATATGCTTCATGATGCCCCGTTATGTTTCAATTCTTATCTTTTATGTGAGCATCATTGTCATCATCATGCCTAGCTAGAAAGGCATTAAAGAAAAGCGCTTTGTTGGGAGACAACCCAATATTTACCCTTACTGTTTTTGTGTGTTCACATGATTATGCTACTGTAGTAATCATGTTTTATAGCTTTTGTTTCAATAAAGTGCCAAGTAAGACCTTTAGGATAGCTTACTTGATAGTTGTGTTGATCCCGGAAAATCGAAACTTTGCACCCAGAATTTAGTTTTGTTAATTCACGTAAACGTGATTCGGATCTGATTTTTTTGCTCGGATTTGTACACACATTTCTTAGGACTTCCTAATTTGATAGGATTTTTGGAGTTCCAAAAGTATACCTTGGTACAGACACAAGACTGGTTTTTTTTGATGATTCTATTTTCATTGTGTTGTTTGCTTATTTTGATGAATCTATGGCTAGTATTAAGTGGTATGAACCATAGATAAGTTGGAGTACAGTAGATATTACACCAATATGAATTTATAATGAGTTAATTACAGTACCAATGTGGTGGTTTTGTTTTCTTTCACTAAAGAGCTTATAAGATTTCGTTGAGTTTTGTGTTGTGAAGTTTTCAAGTTTTGGGTAAAGATTCGATGGACTATGGAATAAGGAGTGGAAGAACCTAAGCTTGGGGATGCCCAAGGCACCCCAAGGTAATATTCAAGGACAACCAAGAGCTAAGCTTGGCGATGCCCCAAGGCATCCCTCTTTCGGCCCACTTCCATCGGTAATTTATTTGGAGCTATATTTTTATTCACCACATGATATGTGTTTTGCTTGGAGCGTTAAGGAGTGCTAGACTAGGGGGTGTCCGGATAGTCAACTATCATCTTTGGGCTCCAAGACTATGAAGATACAAGATTGAAGACCGGCCCTGGTCCCGATGAGACTTTCCTTGGCGTGGAAGGCAAGCTTGGTGATAATGGATATGTAGATCTCCTACCATTGTAACTAACTCGTAACCCTAGCCCTGTTCGGTGTCTATAAAACCGGAGGGTTTTAGCCTCTCGATCCGTGGTAGATCTACTTGTACTACCCATATCATCAATATTAATGAAGCAAGAGTAGGGTTTACCTCCACCGAGAGGGCCCCAACCCGGTAAAAACATCGGTCCTTTGTCTCCTTACCATCCGCCTAGATGCACAGCTTTGGGACCCCTACCCGAGATCCGCCGGTTTTGACACCGACATTGGTGCTTTATTGAGAGTCCCTCCGTCGCCACCTATAGGCCCGATGGCTCCTTCCGATCATCAACAAGACGCGTCCAGGTGAGACTTTTTTCCCGGACGGATCTTTGTATTCGGGCGGTTTTACACCGGGCCAATTGGCCATCTAGACCAGATTGAAAGCTACACCCCCGCCATCAGCTTAGATTTGAAGTTTGAACTATACGGCCGACGTCCTGGAGACTCGATCTTCGACGGGTTCGAGCCACCAAGCCGCCACCAGACCACACGACGGCATGATCTAGCTCTTCCCCGGAAAGGCCTTTGAGGTCAAGATAAGTGTCCGCCTCCACCCTTAGCTCGAGCCGATCAAGGCCTAATCGAGGATGGGTGGCTGGACACCCCGGGCTGCTACTTATGGCGAAGAGCCGACACCGACCTGCCCTTTGAAGCCTTGGGATCCAAGGTGCCGGACCTCCCGACTTCAACCTTCCGCCCCGAATCGAATCCGAATTGGCCCGATCATGGAGTTCACCCATGGGCATTTTCAAAGACTACTTTTGGCACATCCGAATTCACTAAAGTCTCTTTTATCGAGAGCCCCGCCGGACTATGGTCAAGTAGGTTGGGATGCGGACGACAAGAAATTCAACGCCCACCCACCACCCACTTTGTAGCCACCGCCGATGACTTAACCGATTTGTTAGACTTCGACCAAGACATCGACGGGATGGACGACGATAATGAGACGATCAAGAACCAGCGCCACAGGCAATCGAAGGCCACCTCAACTCAGTTATATATGGTGGGTACACCTAAAGGAAGCGATAACGAAACAACGGATGTCCGGGATAATTCCTAAAAAATAGTCAAAACAGCGACGTAAGCGCCGCCAAAGTCCCGCCGACAACGACAAAGACCCATACGCACTCCAGCCATAGAGCAGAAACCGGTGGACGAACTATGCCTCGAGCAACCATCCGAACAGATAACTTGATAAACAATCCGCCTCCGGCGAAAACAACAACGGACGATTCATGTCGGGACACATCGTTGGAGCAGAAGAACCTCCACAAAAGGCTCATCGCCACCGCACGAAGTCCAAGAAGGCATGAAGCTCAAAACAGGAAGACATACTCGTAATGAGATGGAGCAAAGTACTCAAGACCGCAGACAAAACGGGCGATAGTCGCCAAACAAAGAGCTACCCGGCGCAAACCACGCCCAAATTTGACGAAGAGGCCGAGAGCCCCACAATCAAAGAACAAAGGACCGCCCCGGTCGGATAGACCACCACATGACAAACAAAGAGGGAAAGCGGTTGGACACAAGCCGCATGCGATCCGATAAGGATCCTCACTAAAAGGATGGCCCGCCAGTCCATCTATGGGCCAAGAAAGCAAGCTCTAGAAAGCAATACAACACGCCGAGTATTCAACATCACGCACACCCAATAAGGGCCGCACACACCCTATGTTTCACCGATGAAGTGCTGGATCATGAAGTTCCAAATGATTCAAGCCCGTAAACATAGAGGCATACGACGGAACAAATGCACTCGAGTCTGGATTGAGGATTACATCCTGCACATACATCCGGCTAGAGGAGATGACCTCCACACCATAAAATACTTACCCTCAAGCTCAAAGGGCCAGCCCGCATTGGCTCAAAAGCCTCCCGTAAAAATACCATTGGAAGTTGGGAAGAGCTCGAGGATGCTTGTAAAATTTTCGGGGACTTATGTCCGCCTCGATGCAAAGCGAAAGTCACATAACTCAACATCCCGGAGAGTCGGTGTCGTGTCAAAACCGATCTCGGGGGGTCCCAAATCAGGCGCCTTAGGTGGATGGTAACAGAGACAAGGGACACGATGCTTTTACCTGTGTCCGCCCTCCGGGGAGGTAAAACCCTACTCCTGCTTGTTTGATATTGATGATATGGGTAGTACAAGTGTGGATCTACCATGAGATCAAGGAGACTAAACCCTAGAAGCTAGCCTATGGTATGATTGTTGTTATGTCCCACGGATAAAACCCTCCGGTTTATATAGACACCGGAGAGGGCTAGGGTTACAAGTAGTCGGTTACAATGGTAGGAGATCTACATATCCAGACGCCAAGCTTTCCTTCCACGCCAAGGAAAGTCCCATTCGACACGGGCTGAGTCTTCAATCTTGTATCTTCATAGTCTTGGAGTCCGCCGATGATGAAAGTTCGCTATCCGACACCCCTAGTCCAAGACTCCTCAAGAGTCCCTAACCAGGTTTCAATGACGAAGTTCTGGCGCATATTGTCTTCGCATTGCAAGGCGGGTTCCTCCCCAATAATTTATAGAATATTGTGAACACCAGATAGTGTCCCTCAGAAAAATAAATTCCACATACCACCATAGAGAGAATAATATTTACACAAGTTCAATTCGCCGACGATTTTGTTGCGTGGACGCCACATCACAACAAAGCCTTTACTCAACTCATTTTTATTATACCACCCCAAAGATATAGCTAAGTGGTTTTTGGCACGCCTTTGTCGGGAGATCGTTTCCCTTATTCCAGATTCCCATCAATACGGACGGGTAACCCAACCGCCTTCCCACGCCTCCTTATAATGAGACCAAGGCCTGTTTCTTCAATCCTCAATCGAATCCCGCCCGAAGTTCCAACACCTGTGGCTCCAGATTCAGCGCCGACCTTCGACAATGTCCGGCCTGCCTTCGGTGGATGCCTCTTCCACACGGAAGGACGGCTAAAGGAGAAAGCCGGTACCTAACCCACAGATTTCGGATAGGTTGCCCGCCCAAGGGCAAGTCATTCCCACTCCCGAGCCCCGGCGAGAGCGCTTGTGTTCATATCTCCCCCGGGGTTTAGGCTTCCCGATGGATCCCTTTGTGAGAGGGCTCATGTTTTACTATGGGCTGGAATTCCATGACTTGGCCCCGAGTCCATCCTCCATATCTCATCGCTCATTGTTGTTCCGGCCCTTCCCGACTACCCCTCACTTCGGTTTGTGGCTCAAGACCTTCAACATGGAGCCAAGATGATCGAGGGGGCAGAAAGGCGGAGGGGCAGGAAAGGAAGAGGGCCGACGCCCATGGCCCGAGGGCTCTTTTCAAGAGGAGCTGGTTTTGGGCAAACAGGAGTGGTTCTATATCACCGCCCTGTGGGCAGGTGGGTACCGCCATCCACCTTTTTGCTCGGGTCCTCCACCACGGCCGGGCCATGGATCAATAAAGGGCTTGATCGGGGCCGCCCAAGGACGCACTAACATTGCAGGCCGGATTCGAGACCTCCAATAGAGGAAGATCAACTGGTTGTAGTGACGCAGTTATACCGATTCGGGCGCTTTCCCTCCAAAACGCCACCCTCCGCCTGGGAATTAACCGAGGGACCACGAAGCCTTCCAACACTTCATGGGTATGACACCCGGGAGATGTATAAACTATTCTTCGGATCACAAGGGATGTGTCCGGCCTTGACCGAGGACGCCGCCTGCTGTAATCACCCGGATACTCAAGTAAGTAGCCCTGTCCTGACATATCATTTGTTTATTTATCATGGGTTTGGTTTTTAACCAGCTATCCCTTGGACAGAGGGATAGCGCAAGCAAACCCGATATGGTGTCCCGCCTCCCCGAGACCACGCCTAATCCAAAGGTTAGTCAAGATGTCGGAGGTTGCGCCTTTAGATGAGGGCTAAGGGGAAAACAGGAAATTAGTGCCTCCACTAAGGAAGCTCTCAAAGAAGGGGATCGAGAACCCCTCCTCAAGGGGGGAGAAGAGGACCGCTCAAGATCCGGAGGCCAAAGCCTCAAAGCGGGGGAAGGAATTTCATCGGAGGATCCTCGCCAGAGAAGCCCCCCGCACTATTTCCCCAAGGGAATCAGCCTCCAAAAGCCGTAAGAGAAAAGGGAGCTTTGTAATAAGGGACATCCTGTTTTTATTTCCGAGGATAACCGGAGTTCTTACCTTGTAGATCGGATTCGCCCCTTCCCAGAGCTCATCATCGGGGATTCGTCCCGGAGATGATGGAGAGCCGCCCATCCGCCGGCCCCGGCAGGGCGGACGACCGAGGTGTCGCCGGAGGTTCTCCCGAAACCGGCGGGGCCGGAGAGTTCGGCACCAACCGGTGTACAGGGGAGTCAAGGATCCGCCGACAGTATGTTTATTCAAGATCACCGGCATTAATGAGTACTGATTGAGAGGATTTTCCCGGAAGGGGTTGGTATGAGGCCGCCGGTTTATCGACGGGTTTGAGGTACGAAAATGACATACCTTTTGACAGTTTTGCACATAGAGGCGCCGATAGATAAGTAGCCCCGAGACTGGAATTGTCGGCGACGACGCGTCGAGGATCATAATCTCGCTTTAAGATGTCGCCATTCCTATTCGGGCGGAGCTTTGGCCAGCCAGACGATAAGAGTTGTTTAACCAAGCGGTAATCGACGCGATGCGACATCACGCCGGTCAATAGGCGCATTTGGAGTCCAAGGTTGGTGGTTTCTTCGGTCGCTTAGTAAGGGAGCTGATGCCCCCACAACATGTATGCTTGATGCGATGGCACCGCCTATGGAGCGCCAGGCAGAGCTTGCTCGAGCCAAGGAGCAAGCCGTAAGGAGGATGCGGGCGCCTCAAGGCGCCAAGAGCTAAAAGCCAAAAGGTGCCATCGCCAAGCAGGAGGAGATGGCCGGAATGGCCGTGGAAGTCAAGGATGCTACCGACCGCTATGAGGTTCTTGAAAGAGAATGGAAGGGCAAGAGGACCAAGAAGGCCACCGCCGGGCCAAGGATGCCCGCTTCCGCAATGAGGGCTATAAAGGAGGAGCTGCGCCAAAGCCGGAGACATTGCGGCCGGAAAGCCCTTTCGCCGCGGGAAGTTTACGGATCAAGTATGCTCGGGGCCAGTAAGGGGTGCGGAGGATCCTTATCTCGATTTGGCGGCGAAAAGGGCGGACGTAGTCGCCACTTCCGGCCAAAAGGATCACAGATGGAAGAGCTTTTTGACTTCAATTCCATATTCCGGAGCGCCCCTTCCGCTAACCGACGGTTGGCTGAGGGGCTGAGCTGAATAGGGTGAACGGACTTGCCATGAAGGACGCCGTGGCTCATCTGGGCCGGAAAGGCCCAAGCCAAAGAGTTATTTTGCTTTGTGCAGCAATTTTGCGGTGCCGCATATCAAGGCAATGAAGCGGTCGGCATGCATAGAGGGTGCATGGATGGCTCTCGCCGGTCAAAACATACTAGGCGAGATGGATGCCACCGACGCGCATCCCGGATTCAATAGAAGGATTACCCGCCGAGCACTATTATGAGGGAATTCATGGGCGCTGCTTAGTAGAGTCGCAGTTCAAAAAATGTTATGTTCAAATGACATGTATGATTTGTGAAACCATATTTATAATGTGACGGCTTTTTATACTTGTGCTCCAAGTATTGAAATATCTCCCCAGGCGCCATTAATGTATATGTATGTATGACCAAAGATGGTAGTTTTGGCTTCAGCCCCCACGCACATGGTCCGGGGTGTTTGCAAAAAACGATTTTCACACTTAATCCAACGCCTTGGTCCTTTGAAGGAGGTGATAGCATAGCAAATTAGGCAACCGGACTATAAAGCTTTATCACTTTCACTTAGGGAGCTCGATGGTGGGGCTACTATATAGCCGCTTAGAGGCACCCGGCCGTCCGAACTCGGGGCGCGGTGTGCCTGACCGAAGTGGTCCTTCGTCAAAGCGGAGGAATTCTAAACATTCCAAGGATCGAGTGGTTGACCAGTCTTCCGCTATATCATGAAAGGGCCGCTTTCATCGAGGTGCTCGCCCAACCGGGCACAACGCAGAGTTATCCCGGTGCCCGGAACCGATGATACAATGTAAGGCAGCAAAACACAGGAGCCGGGCAAACCCAACATTTGACCAAAGACATGATTCGGAGCTGATGCAAAGGCCTAACTCGAGACGCCAACACCCCGAGGTATTCGGTCTTTATGATAACGGGCGTAACAATGCCCTAAGCCCCTAGTGTCCGTGCACGCCGAAAATCTCCGACCGATGCCAAAACGCCGCCTCCTCCCTTGGTTATGGTAAGAAACCGGGGATGTATTGCAACAAGAACAAGAAAAAGGTTTACGCAGGTCTTAATCAAAAGAACCTTGTAACGGGTCCTCCCGCACGCCCTACCTGGTTCCGCCAGGTCAGATCCCGACGGGTGTAGCACGTTGTTCATCCCAAAAGAGAAGAACTTAGTTTGAAAAAAGACCGCTAAAAAATGCATGTAAAAGAGTATGATTTAAAAATGAATAAAATTGAGCTTTGTTGGCTCTCATTCTTCATTGGCAGCCCCCAGAAGGGGTATGCGGCTGAGAAGCCCCTTGTTTGTTTATGCCGACCCGCCAGCCGTTCCCGGGTCTAAATGACCTGTTTTAGGAGTTTTGATCAGCTAGGCCGGATTAGTTTGTGGGCAAGGCAGTCTCACATTTTTCCGTGGTCGAGGAACATTCTAAGTTACCTTTAATGAGATGATGCCGCTGGGACCGGCATTTTAAGTGTAAGAGACGTTAATGCATTATGCTAAAGGGGAAGGCCGGTCCCAATAGTGCTTGATGGCTACTTTAAATGGGGCGATATGGAAGATTAGTTACGACGGAAGTTGTCGGATGAACCAACACAACTTCTAGTAGTAAGGAGCCCGCATTATTGGCATAAGGGTCGGCCGCTTCCTTTAAAGGAAGTGCCACTAGTGTCGGGATTTGTCACGGAGATGTCCTAGTATGAGGACTTAGTCGTGGAGCCATCGCTACGGGTTTACCTTGGGGTTAAAACGACACAAAGACACGAGGGTTTATACGCGCCCTTCGATGAAGGTAAAAGCCTACGCCTAGTTGTGATGGAATTGATGTAGTCTCGGGGCTAGGAGCAAATAAGCTTCGCCAGGCTCGAACTGTTGTCGTTTTTTGAACCGCCCCGGTCGCCCCTTATATACACGAAGTGACGCCGGTTTAGTAAGAGTCCCAACCGTTCATACTGTATCCCTTGGTATCTCTTATTCCTAACTTACAATACAAGTTATACATCAAGTTCGTTCACCTATAAGCTCTAAACCAACTATAGGCCTTGGGCCTGTTCATAACTATACCACTAGCAGAGCTAACCCGCCCAATCACGGCCGGTTTCTTAGTAGTAATATCCCCAACATTAGGCCCCGATTGATTTGAACTGATTCATGTCAATCCTTTATAAAACCTGCATCTTGATATCTTCGTTAATCAGTCATCACCTCATCATCAATCGCAAACCGCATGACATCATTCCGCCACCGTGAACCGCATGACGCCATTTTGAAGCTTATCCTTTATAGCGCTTTAATGACCATCCTCGATTCACGCGTTCCTAGCTTTTTCCGCTTTATAAATAAGACCGGGTCATTCGGTTTTCCTTCGCTTCCTTTTCGCCTTCTTCCTTGCGCCCGGTTCCGAGCTCCCGGCCGCCATCGACATTCCGCTTGCCCTGGTCACGGATCGACCTGTTCGACCAGAATCCCGCTCTTCTTGATCAACTCCTCCGCCCCAGAAATCTCTTATCCTTCGTTAATCTGTCCATTATCTTTAGATCTGTTCTAGGGTTCAAGCTTCTTCGTGTTCTTCATATGCTTTCACCGTTTCTAGCCTCCAACAACGTTATGATCCCTCGTTTGGCCAAACGAAGATTCGGGATTCCCGACTTTCTCATCTAAATCCCATAGCTCTTCCGTATATATGCATACCTCATAGGCATTTCCGCCTTTCTTTTCTTTTCGCGACGCCTTTCCTGCTTTCTTAAAACCCACGCTTGATCCATGATAAACCCGAACTCTTGTGAAACTTGTTTCCGATTTCTCCGGGTAATTAGGCGGTTTAACTCACCATGGAAACAAAGAAAATTGTTAAACCCGCATCGACACCATTAGTCCCTCGTGTTGAACCGCCAATATATGTCCAAAACCATACCGTATTGAATCGTTCATCGGATCATCTTCCGGTTTGTTATATCTTGGATCAAGTACTCGAATGAGTATTTTTCAAACCGGATTTTCTCCTTGTAGACCCTATGATGGCCAAACAAGTGTAGAAAGTGCAACTGGTCCTTCCCCGCCTCCAGACGAATCAACGAAATAGTGTCCATTGGCGCTTTGATAACCAAAACACCATCCATTGAGGGTTCCCTGTGAGGAATGTCCTCCCACCTCGTGAAGGTAAGTTTTTTCGCAGATCACTTATTCCGGGTTTCAAACCGCCCGGTCAAAGTTTTACCGGACGAATGGCCAACTTTCAATTACGCCCCCAAGACATCGGCCCCAACTCATACAACTTGTGTCATTTTCAAGTGTGTCCGGCTTATCCGCAAGAGGAGCCTTCCGAAGTTATTCCGGATCTTTTCCACCTAAAACCGCCGACCAATTCACCGATGGCCCAAATAAAGCTAAGGTATGGCTATCCGAAGAGGAAAGAGATCACTTATCCTCATGTGAAGCTCCACCTCACCCCAAAGAATGGAATGCAACTTGGTTCTAATCAGAGAACCTCCCCAAGGTGAAAATCTTATTGGTTTCCCCAGACGCTTAGAACACACATCCTTTTCCGCAACGACACCGCAAAAGAAAGAAGTAGATTCGCCCCCAACTGCCCAAGCTCCGGCCTTTATGGCCAACGGTTTGACCGAATTGATCTCGCACGCTGTTGGTTATTTGGGGCATACGCCTTTGAGCCGCGCCCGTTTGATGTGTCAAGATACCGCGGTCGAGACCCACCCACACACCAAATTAGAATTGTCTCAAGACGGTTACGATTCAAGGAGGAAAATGCTGAACGAACCGAGCACCTCTCGGCTCAAACCGCTTGGCTCCTTACGCACTCTCAACGCACCTTGGTAAGCCTCGATTATGCCGCCATTTAATTTTTGTCATTACTTATACTTGCAATTCTCAATTATTTCCGATCCAGTATGGGATCCATTCGAGCAAGAAGCTCTCGCAAGACAAAGGATAAGGCCGGGCAAAACCGCCCAAAACGAAGTTGTCAAGAAGCCTCCATAAGAGGAAAACCACGGCTTGCCCGATCCGCCATCGGGACGGGGGTAATCCGAACTTGATTTCTTTGGCTTGTTTTTACACGCCTTATTGATGACGATGCTTGTCGATGACGGGAAGCCAAGAACGCTGGATTTGCCGAGGTAATCATTTTCTTCCGATTCGGCTGCTTACCTTCCCAAAATTTCGCCGGGCAAACCGAAAGTTAGCTTTTCTCATCCTCTTGCTCACTTGATCCCCAACTTATGAAGACGGCAAAGACGAGGCTCGCCAGACAACCCGCACAAGGATTGTAGTTACTTCGCGGTTTATCAATAGCCCGGCTCAAAACGCCGCACCGAGGTTTCCAACCATTTTATTACGCTGAATTCCAAAGCGGTTTATTCCCAACCTCTTAATCCGTCCGACCATTATCGGTCACCCTCATTCGCCCTTCCGCGGAATCGTCACCACTAACCCCGCCAAAAGATAGCCGCCGGTAAGCCAACATGACCATATACTTGTAAATTTCTTCAGAATGTACGGTCTTATTTCGTTTTTCAGACCAAACCGAAACCCAAAGAAAAAGCTCGCTTTGAAAACCCGAGGAAGCTGCCACCTCCGAATCATGAGGTGCACCATCGGACAATGTCGCTGGAAGATATTCCAAAATTCCGGTTCAAGAAGATGTGATTCCAGAGGGAGAGGCCAAGGATGTTCAAAATTTCCTTTGAATTCCGCCCAAGACCATCCAATCAAAAGCCTCCTAGCCCGCTAAACCCTGGTTTAACCCAATCCGGTAAATCGAAGATTTGAGGAACGTTTTTAATTTATATAGGCCCCTAAAGGCAAGGGCCGGGCCAACCTTTAACCCAAATCTTGAAAGAAATTTGCCTTTTAAGAAAGGGGAAAATGGAATTAATGGAAAAACCGCCAACCTTTATAAACCCCAAGCCCCTTCCATTGGAATACCTTGAACCGGGCTTTCCAAGAGTGGAAAATTGAAGGGCTTGGTGAAACCATAAAAAGTTTGGGTTAACGCCCTTTTTCCTTCATATCATAATGTAACCTAAGGGTTTCAAGGGGCCGGTTTGCCAATTTTACAAAACTTGGACCCTTGAAATTTTCCGGGACACTTTGCCCTTTCCCTCGAAAAACCGAAGGCCTTTAAGAAAGAAAAACTTCCCAAAAGGCCAATCAAACCTTTGGGAAAATCCAAAGCCGCCCCTAAGTGGATTTGAAAACGGGCAATTGAACTTGGGCGCCATTTGAGTAAGAAAATTGAAGGTACTTGCCCCAAAGGTTCGGGTTTAAAACGCTTTGGTTGAGACTTGGCACTTTAATTGCGGCGGAAGAAACTTCAAAGTGTTAATTTGGGAACAAAAGGATGGCCCGGATTCCATTTCAAACACAATTAACCCGGGCCGGTTTGATCCAAGAAGGAACCGCTATTCCCCCTGCTTCCGGAAGAAAGAAGGAAAAAATTGAAGAAAGGAACAACTTTATCCGGCCAAACCCGGGGGCCAATTTGTCCAAGGGGCCCGGAAAAGTAAGGAAACCGGTTTAAGAAGAGGACGGAAAACCGTGGAAGCGGCCCATTGCCTTTCAATTACGGGAAGCCATTTTGGGTATCCCCAATCCTGTTTAAAACCGTCCCCCAATTTGGCCGAAAATTTGCCCTCCAATTGGACACTTGGGGAATTGAACCGGCGGAAGAAACTCAAAGTGGGATACACTTTTAAACCAAAGGATAGAGAAGGGATTCCAACAAAATGTCCAAACCCGGCCGTTTTGATCCAAGGTTCCTTGAATGCTTTTTAATTTTTCCCGGGATTTTGAAGAGGTAAAGAAATTCGCCCCGAACCGGAAAGGTAAACGGTTTGAACCGGCCAAAGGCCCTTGCCATTTTGAAATTAAAGGAAGGACCCAAATTACCCAACGGAAAAGTGGCCGACTTTTGAAGGGACTTTCAAAAAAACCGTTTGGGAAAAACCCCCATTGGGCTTGAATTGGCCAAAGGAAGCCGATTGGACCAAATTAAACCCAAAATAAAATTGTGGAAATAACCGGGCCGCCCCTTTTGAGCCCCGAAAAATTTATCCCTTTAAACCCAAAAATTCCCTCCCAAATTGGAACCGGCCAAAACTTTGTTAAAAAGGAAGCTGTTTTTCAAGGATTCCATGGGCATCACCGCCCCTTCGTGGGTTTTCAGCCAATTAAAAGAGGGAGCCGGGGGGACAAGGTTCTTAACCTAGCCCTTTCAATGGGCCCCTTTGGGCATCAAAGGGGCCTTTAAATACCTTTTAAATTAACTTTTTTGCCTCGGGTTGCCTTTCGATAAGAAACCCCTTGTTTAATTTCAAGGGTCCGAACCCGAAAAGTAACCCTTCCGTGGCTGGAAAGACCAAACCCGTTTAGGGCCCTATTTTTATTATTGAAAATTAATTTTAGTATGTACAAAAACCGGCCAATAATCTGGCATAAAGGTCGGGCTTCCTTGAAGCGGAGGCTTTTGTTAAAAACCAATAAAAGGGCCTTTGGGAAGGAAAAACCCTTCCCAATATAGGGGCGGCGCTTTGAATTTAGCACCAAAGCCCTCGAAGGGTTTTCCTGGGTGGAAACCGAAGGTTTGGGTAAAACCGAAAAAGTAAAAAGGTGGGTTCGCCGCCGCTTCAGCCGGCTTAACATACCCCAAACCGAAAAATATTCATCAAATGTTGGAAAACCAAAAAAAATCAAAACCCCTTTGGCAAAAACCCAATAACACCTTTTTAAAAAGGAGGCCCTTGGGAAGGTGGTTTGATGGCAAATTACCAGGTCATTGTCCAAGCCCCAATGACGATGGTGCTTAATGCCGCCCCAAAAATTCTTCTTCAGCCCTTGGCGGCCATTGGTTCGGTTCAAACCAAACCTCACCGCCGCCCAATTGGTCGATCAAACACCTTGCCCGAACAATTTGAACCTTGTCCCCCCCAAAATGTTTCTTATTTGGCTTTCCCGCCTATCCAAGATGTGAAACGGGTTTCGGATACCTCCAACCCCCAAGTTGGGATAAATTAATTCCAAGGGTTTAAAACCCCGTGAAAAATGGTTAAACCCGGAACCCCATGAAAGGAAAGACCAGGACTTTCCGCTGGCCCGAACCCTGGATTTTTATTTATTCCCAAAGGGAAAAAACAGGTTTGAAAGTCAAAACCGGCCGATGAATTGAAATCAAGATGAGCTATATTAACGGCCCGGTTCTCTCCTCCCGAATTTTGGAGTCTTTAAATGGGCCCTCCGAATACAACCAAAATGGGCCGTTAGGAATTCCCCGCCACCAAAGGGCCCCCCGGGGTGGGGAAAACTTGGGGAACCGGTTCACCCGGAGAAAGATTTAAAGGCCTCCGCCCTTCCCGAACTGTTTTAACCCGGCCCCGGATAACCACCTCTTGCCGGAAAATGGGGCCGAACCGGGTGCCGGACATTTCCGCCCCATCCAAGCACCAAAACCCCCGCTCGCCTTTCTTGTCCGGGCCTTAACCAACGCCGTACAAGGGCAAGCGGGCCAAAATTATCACCTGGGGGAAGAAACCGCTCCGCCCCATTTAAACCCCGGAAAGGGCGGTAAACCAGAGACCGTTTCCGAGTTTGAACTCCCCAAACAAATGGGAAGCCAACCCAGCACCGGGTTTTAATTTGGGCCGGCCCGTTTGATGGCCCAAATTTTGAACCGCCGCCCCCGGTTTGTTGATTGGGGTGCCCAATCGAATAGGTGCCCGGAAATATTGCTTCCTTTCCCACCAAAAACCCATAGCTCCCTGGCCAATTGGTCCTTGCGTTAATAATACCTGGAAAAAAACCCCGAAAATACCTTTTGGAAAAACCCGCCACCGCCGCCGCATTCCCACTTATGAACAAGGTTCGTTTCAATCCCCAAACCGGGGAATTGGCCAACCGCCCCAACGAAGGGCTTTTTCCTTTGGATCTCTTAAAACCGAATTCCGCCCCTTCCAAAGATTGTTAAAGGGAATCTTCCTTTCCAATCCGGCCGGATAAACCGCCCGAAATTTCGCCCCACGCTGGAACCCCCCCGGGGGAAATACAACCTTTTGGTTTTAGGGCCCCAAGGAGGTTTGGGAAACCGCTTAAATTTTCCTCCCGGGTTGGCTTTTATTCCCCTCATGGAATTTACCAAGAAAACCCCCCAATAGCTTTGCCCCAACCCCCGAACCAAACCCCAAAAACCACAAATTTTGGGGGCCGGAAAATTTTAAAGCTCATTCCTTTAATAAATACCCGGCAGTTTTTGGGGCGAAGGGGTTCTCTTTCCCAAATCCGGCCCAAACCGCCCGCCCTTTCCTTCCTGGGTTTTGAATTTTTAAAACCAAACAATTGGGTTCCATCCACCCCATTTAAGGCCCAAATGCCAAAACCCCCATTGCCCGCCCTTTAAAACCCTTTGGTATGCAAAACCCCGCCCAACCACCCAAACCCCGCCCGGAATACCCGGGGCCCTTGGGCCCGGGCTTCTTTTGAAAAAGCCCCCAAAAGGCAATAAGATACAAATAAAGGGCCGGTTTGGCCCAAAAAGGGAAGTTTATAAAAAACCCGCCGGGCTTTTCCCGGTTCCTTTAACCTGCCCATCTTTTTGATTTTTGAATGGGATAAAATTCCCGAAGGTAACGCCCCAAGAAAACCTTTAAACCCCGGCCAAACCCAATCTTCCCCGCCCCCGGTTGGCATTTCGGGAAATAATTTCCCTGATCCAATGGCGGGGAAGGGAAAGCAAACCGGAATTTTCCCAAACGGAACCCAAAAAAGGTTTTGGTTTAAGATCCGGTAAAGTTCCCACACCCCACAAATTACGCCAAAGGTGGCTTTTTGGGAACTAAGGCAAACGGATTAGCGAGCCACTCGATGAAACACTCGATGATAAAGCCAGCCGCCGGCCTCGCACTTTTCTCCAATGGCCTTTGGCTTTTCCTCATTAAACCGGGCGGAGGAACTGTTTACCGGTTTATACTTAGGATCCACATTAAGGTGTTCTGAAGTTCCCCAGACACCCATGTCGGTTCCATGCAAAAATGTCCCGCTTCTCACGGATGAACTCGAGGCCTTCCTATTTGGGATCCGGTTGGCACCGATGGTAAATTGCTTAGATGAATCGCCGGCACAAAGTCAACAAGCTTGGTTTCACCCCACGATTTAAATTTCAGATCCGACTCATGTCCGTAGTAGGCTTCTTCAGAGGGGTCATATCCCCGGATCAACATTATCCTTTAGAACTTCAACCTTCCAGAAAAGCACCGCCGAAGTCATCTCCTTCCTTCACATTCCAAAGCGACCATGAATTTTGCACCGTTATTGTTCCTTTGTAACCCGGCATTTTAAGCTGCAAGTAGATATAACAAGGTCCGCCATGAACTTGGCATAAGCCGCCCCCAAAAGGCATGATATGGGTTCCAATCTTTACCACTTCAAAGGTTGCTTTTCAGATCGAGAATCATGTTCGCTTCAAAGGCCACATCCAAGGCTATCTTGCCAATGGGATACGAGATTTGCCCGGCACTACACCTCGAACACCCGGTTGGACGGTTCGAGATCTTTATCCGTGAGGCCCATGCGACGGAAAGTGTCATAATACAATATATTGATGCCTTCCTCCATCCATAAGTACCTTAGTAAACTTATAGCCCCCAACTTGGGGGTCCACCACCAAAGCCACGACCCGGATTATCAACCCGGGGATGGTCCCGCCCATTGTGATCGGCCTTTTACTAACGAGATACCGGGCACAGCCGGTTCAATAATTTTATCGCCCGCTTGGAAGCTTTCATCCCGCTTGTCCAAACCGGTCGGAAAACATGATATTGCCCGCCCTCAACCGCTTCTGGCCTCGGAGTAGCTGACCGCCGCCGGGCTACCTTGATTGTTCCGTTGTTGAAATTGCTCGTTTGGCCCTCAACCGAAGTCCGCCTTTGACCCGCCCATGAAAACCGAACTGAACCGCCACCGATCCTTGATCATATCGAAAGCATCGAGTTTTTGAACGCTTGATAATAGAACAGTCCTTCCAAAGATGATTCGATGGGTTTTCTTTCATTCCGGTTTAAGGGCTGATTCAGCAAGTAATTCAAACGGTCTGCACCAGTATTTGGACCCGATTCCTGGTTTCTACGCCGGGCCTTCCGTTCCGTAACTAGTGTTAGCTACAAAAATCATTTGGCGCTTCCCTGGGCTTTTATGACCCCGGGTTTGACATGCCGCCGCTTTGAGTTGCCATTCTTCTTCCCCTTCCCCGCTTCGCCTTTCATCTATCTGGATCCTTGGTACCGTTCAATCGGCATATTTTACCAAAGCGGTCATGAGGGTTCTCAGACCGCGTAACCGCCCATAACGCCCCACTTGGGCCGAGGTTCAAACCGCAGCTTGCTTTAGCGTGATGATCGCCGAAAGCCGTTGATCCGGCCGAGGAGTGTAAAATTCGTACCAAGGCGCATCACGGGTTGTGGACTCTTCCTTCCGAACGCAACCGCCAAGTCCACTATGGACTTCGCCGTTTAATGTATCTTTGAAATTTCGATAAACCGGGCCCGTGAATCGACCCCATGAACTGATCGAATTGGGCGGCAGTTTTTCAACCAAGTACGGGCTGTACCCTCCATCATCATGGTGAAGTATTTTGCACATGCCGCTCATCAACGTTAAGCATCTCCATGGCCATCTCATAATCTCAACCCACGCCCGGGATAGATCGGCGGTAATTCAGCACCTTAGGGCCTTTAAAACTTTAGGCAACGCAATTGCCAAAGCGGGTTAAACAGCACTCCCAAAGCGGAGGAAACTCCCCGGTCCCGTGAAGGAGGTAGGGCGAACCCCGGGTGCTGAACCACATCACCCCAGGCCGCTAACTCGCCTCCCCCGGAGCCCGGCCCGACTACACCCCGAGCATTACGAAGGCCTGTTTATTTGGGTTGTTGCTCGGCCGCCGTCCGCTACATTTGACAGGCCGGGTTCATCCATGCGCCATCAGAGCTCCGCTTGGACGGGTGTAGAGTGAACCGATCCGCATATGAATATGCTTCGCCGGGTTAGTGCAGTCCGAGAAGCCTTAACCCCGTGTCTCAATTGCTTGTGGGGAATTCCTTCAACCGATTGCCTCCAATCGCCGCCGAAACCGCAAAAAGGGTCCATAGGGTTAGAGTAATGCCCCGGAGGCGTCAGACGGGGAGGCATCACCGGATTTCCTCGGGGCTCCATCCGGGCGTGGCTGGACCGCCGCCTTTCCCCGCGCCATCCGGCCTTCCCGTGGCCGGGCGGGTTGTCGGGTCCGCCCGTGTTCGGAAGAGGGTTCTAGGGTCAACCGATGGCGCGCGACCGGATTTCCGCTTTAACACCTCCCGCGACGCTGCTTCCGTCGAAAGCATGAGTTCAGAAGCTTGGCGGATTAAAGCGCCCGCCTAGGCCATGCGCTTCCTTCTTCGCCGCTAGATCCCTGGCTCGGGGATTCGCCTTCTCACCTTTGCAATCAGATTAGAGGGCCCTTGATTCGCCGGATTACCCTCCGCCATGAGCGCCCGGCATCAAAAGATTCCGACAAAACTTGAACCGGGGACGACCGACCTCCCGCCGCCGCCTAACCGGAAAGTATCGCTCGCGGTCGGGAAAGGTTTGCGGCTCGCATCGCCATGAATACCCGATCCGTTCAGTTGGCTTGGGGGTCCAATCCCAAACCGCCGGAAAGCCTCGATCATACCATCCTCGCACCGGTAATGACTCGCCTCCCGCCGAGGATTCATCGCCGAAAACGACGGTCTCCTACCGCATTTCAACCGTATCACATTCCTTCCATGGGTAATCCAACGAAGACATGCCTCCCCGGCTTACCCGCTGGTTATGCAATGAGCCCTCGACGAGGTCGGGTGGTCCAAACCAGCCCTCCGATCTTGCCGATGAAGACGGAATGCCCCAAGGGGACCCGATCCATACTGATTGAATCGCCTCGACCCCATCCGTATTGTCGGGTAGATGGCCACGACGATTCTTTCATCCGCCCACGACGTAGCCTTCGAGTCCTTTGAGCTTGCCCTTCCAAGATCGCCAAACCATCGGGGCAGCCCACGGTGGGCGCTTAACCGTCGGGGATTTGTCACGGCAGATGTCCTAGTATGAGGACTTAGTCGGAGCCATCGCTACGGGTTTACTTGCGGGGTTAAAACGACACAAAGACACGAGGGTTTATATAGTTCGCCCCTTCGATGGGTAAAAGCCTACGCCTAGTTGTGATGGAATTGATTAGTCTCGATGGCTAGGGAGCAAATAAGCTTCGCCCAGGCTCGAACTGTTGTTTTCGTTTGAACCGCCCGGTCGCCCCCTTATATACACGAGGACGCCTGCCGTTTTGTAGTCCCAACCGTTCATATGATCCCTTGGTATCTCTATTCCTAACTTACAATAAATTAATTTACATCAAGCCGTTCACGGCTATAAGCTCTAAACCAACTATAGGCCTTGGGCCTGTTCATAACTATACCACTAGGAGCTAACCCGCCCAATCACGGCCGGTTTACATCTAGTAGTAATATCCCCAACAACTAGGGAGAATTTTTGGTAGGGTCTATCCCTCATTCTCAGGGATGGTGCCCGGGTTAGCGGGTGTTTATATCATCCCGCCGCCCATTAGGACTTGTATAAATTGTAGTCCGTCGATTATAGGATCAATATCAAAGCAACCATCCCTTGCTTAATACTTCCGAGTAATCCAGATGGTCAAAAGTAATTGGTTTTGACATCCAATCTCGGATTCCCGCTGGGTGGAACGGAATGTTTGGTAGATGCCGACTATTTTTCCTTGTTATCACATGAAGTGAGTTCACCGCTTTGACTTCTAGTGGGAAAGTCTTCGTTTCCTTGCCCGCTTTGTGGGGTTCGGCCATCATCATCGCTAGTGTCGAGCCCCTTGTGTTCGGGGCGTTAAGCCCCGGACGGGCAAAGACCCAACAATCCGGGTATGGTTTTGGTGCTTTTGGGTACTTGGATTTGACATATCCTATCCAAGATTTTGTTTAGGTTGGATAGGTCAGGTCCTTAAGAGGCGTTGTTTTGTTATTTGACCGAGAGCTTTTGAACCCGGCTTGGGACCACCGGTTATTTGGGCCATTTTCCTTATTCCGCGCCGATCTTTTCAATGGTTTCCCATTTCCATCCCCGACCGATGGTACTCGGTCATTGGGTGTTTCCCAGATCTTCCCCAACCAAAAGCGGTCATGAGGCCTTTAGGCCGCCATTGTTCTTGGGTTTTTCCTAGCCGGAGGTGTTCAAGCAGCCATCTGCCCTGGACGATGTTTAAAGGTCCAAAGGCTTTTTGTCCAAATGACTATTTGGTTCTTTTTATGAGGAACCACCCAGAAGATGCCGACTCTCCCCGGCGGAGTTATATGACTTAAATCGTTCAGATCCAGGGCGGACATGTCCTCCCAAAATTTGTTCAAATGCATCCTCGAGCTCCTCCCAACTTCCAATGGTATTTTCCGGGAGGCTTTTGAGCCAATGCCGAGCTGGCCCTTTGAGCTTGAGGGGGTATTTTTGGCATGGAGATCATCTCCTAGCCATATGTATGTGTAGGATGTAATCCTCAACCGCACTGGGTATGTTGTTCCGGCAGATGCCTCTATGTTTACGGGTTTGAACTCCCGAAATTCATGATCCAAGACTTCATCGGTGAAACATAGTGGGTGTGCGGTGCCCCTCAGATTTAGGGGTGTGCCGTTATCTTCAACACCTCCGGCTGTATTGCTTCCTCGAGCCTTTTTGGCCCATAGATGGACCCGACCGGTCATCCTTTTGCAGGATCCTTACCGGATTTGTGTGCCGGTGGCACCGCCTTGCTTTTACCTTTATCCTGTCGCCTTATCCGCCAAAGGTGGCCTCTTTTGTTTTTTTGACTATGGGGGCTCTACCACCTCCTCGCCTTCCCGGGCAACATTGCCGGATTTTTTTGCTTGGTGACTATCGCCGGTTTATGGGGTCTTGAGATTTTTTCCATCTCATTCCTCGAGACGATTCCGCTGTTTTGAGCTTCCCTTTCGCTTCTTCAAACTTCTTGCAGGGCGAGGCCATTTATGAAGGTTCTATGTTCGTGATGTGTCCGGGCGGAGATCATCCGGACCGGTTTTCGCCGGGGATGGTTGTCTTAATTCATCCCTGTTCGGATGGTTGCTTGGGGCGTGTTCGTCCCCATCGGTTCACCCCGCTTCACGGCCGGGCCAAGAGGGTGTCTTGTTATCGGGCGGGATTCGGCGGCGCTTAAGGCCCTTGGGTTGTTTTTCGAGGAATTATCCTTCGCCCGGCCCCGTTTTCCCTCGTTATCGCTTCCTTTTTGGTGTATTCACCATGTATACATCGGAGTTGAGGTGGCTTTTTCCGCCCAAGAGGGCGCTGGTTCTTGGTCGCCTCCCAATCATCGCCCCCGCCGATGTCTTCGGAGTTAAGTTCAGCACCCTCGTTAGGTCGCCGACAGGTTTTAAGTGGGTGGCGGTGGGCTTTGAATTTCTTCATTGTCCGGATCCCAACCGCCCCGGCAAGAGCTTCAGCCGGGCCCCTCAAACGAGAGATACTTTAGCGATTCGGGATATCCCTGAAAAATAAAGATGTCCGTGGCGGTGAACTCCATGATCGGGCCCCAATCGGATTATTGGGAGGGGCGCAGGAGGTTGGAGTCCGGGAGTCCGCACCTGGAGTCACGAAGCTTCAAAGGGACAAGTCGGGTATTCGCCCATCGCCAGATGTAGGAGGCCTCGAGACGGTTCAGCCACCCATCCTCGACCCGGCAAGGCCCAATTAAGGGTCGGAGAGGACCTGCGGCCCCAGACACCGTCCCAAGAGCAGCTAAATCGCCCATCGAGACAAAGGAGGCACGCCGGCCGGATTAATGGCCGAAGATCAAGTCTCCGTGGATGTTAGCCGTGGTTCCAAAATTCCGACCACTTGGTGGTGGGCATAGCTTTAATTCCGCTCCGGGGCTGCCAATTCCTCAAGAAAGCCCGGTCATTGAAGATTCCCCGGGAGAAAGGTCTCACCCTGACCGCGGGTTGATGATCGGGAGCCATCGGGCCTTTATGGCGACCGATGCAGGAACTCTCAAGAAAGCACCAATGTCGGGTCAAAACCCGGATCTCGGGGGGTCCCAATCAAGGGCTTTAGGGGTGGTAACAGGGAGACAAGGGACACGAAATGTTTTCCGGTTCAAGGCCCTCGATGGAGGTAAAACCCTACCCCTTATTGATATTGATGATATGGGTAGTACAAGAGGGATCTAACCACGGAGGATCAAGGGGAGGGCTAAACCCCGGAAGCTAGCCTAAAGGGAGATTGTTTATGTCCCACGGACTAAAACCCGGGGAACGAGTAATTTCAAAAAATTTCCTAGCACACGCAAGATCATGGTGATGGTATAGAACGAGAGGGGAGAGGTTCGCCCACGCACTTCGAGACCGTAAAAGCGGAAAGCGTTAGTCCTTCAGATCCGACCGATCCAAGCACCGAACAGGGCCTGAAGTTCAGCAAACACGCTCAGCTTGATGACAATCTCCCCTCCATCCAGCAGAGTTCGAGATGAGTTCCCAAAGAGACGGGTGGTGACGATGATGATGTTCTATCCGGCAGGCTTCCCAAACTCCCGGACATATGACCGAGGTGGAATATTGGGGGAAACCCATCCAGGGAGATCAACTTGTGTCTATGGGTGCCCCTCCCGTTATAAAAGCAAGGGGGAGGCCGGCCCCCTTGGGGCCGCTAAGGGGGGAGTTCCTCCTAGTGGGAGTAGGACTTTCCTTGTCCAACTAGGAAGGAGGAGGGGGAAGGAAAGGAGAGGGAGAGGAAGAGGGCCCGCCTCCCCTAGTCCCACCGGACTCCCAGGGAGGGCCCACCTCCTGGCTGCTCCCTCTTCCCCCTCGGCCCACTAAGGCCCAAATTTCCCGGGGTTCCAGAACCCTCCCAAGACCTTTTCTCCAAATCACCCAACACTTCCTGTCCAAATATAGTCCCCAATATATCAATCTTTATGTCTCGACCATTTCGAGACCCGCCGTCCATAATCCACTCCAAACAAACTTCAAATTTCAAAACTTATAAACTCATAATAAAACCGGCATCGAACGTTTGGGCACTCTACGGGTTCGAGAACTATGTAGACATGACCTAGAACCATTTCGGTCAATAACCAATAGCGGACCGGATGCCCATATTGGTTCCTACATATTCTACGAAGATCTTTATCGGTCAAACCGCATAACAACATACGCTTGCCCTTTGTCATCGGTATGTTACTTGCCCGAGATCGATCGCTGGTATCCAATACCTAGTTCAATCTGCATCGCAAGTCTCTTTACTCGCTCAGAATGCATCATCCCGTAACTAAATCATTGGTTACATTGCTTGCAAGGCTTATAATGATGTGCATTACGAGAGGGCCCAGAGATACCTCTCCGACGATCGGAGTGACAAAACCTAATCTCAAATACGCCAACCATATGTACCTTCGGAGACACCTCGTAGTACCTTTATAATCACCCAGCTTACGCTGTGACGCTTGGTAGTACCCAAAGTGTTCTCCGTAAACAAGAGTTGCATAATTCTCATAGTTAGAGGAACATGTATAAGTCATGAAGAAAGCAATAGCAAGATACTAAATGATCAAGTGCTAGGCTAACGGAATGGGTCATGTCAATCACATCATTCTTCTAATGATGTGATCCCACTAATCAAATGACAACACATGTCTATGGTTAGGAAACATAACCATCTTTGATTAATGAGCTAGTCAAGTAGAGGCATACTAGTGACTATAGTTTTGTCTATGTATTCACACATGTATCATGTTTCCGTTAATACAATTCTAGCATGAATAATAAACATTTATCATGATATGAGGAAATAAATAATAACTTTATTATTGCCTCTGGGCATATTTCCTTCAGCCTCCCACTTGCACTAGAGTCAATAATCTAGATTACATAGTAATGATTCTAACACCCATGGAGTCTTGGTGGATCATGTTTTGCTCGTGAGAGAGGCTTAGTCAACGGTCTGCAACATTCAGATCCGTATGTATCTTGCAAATCTCTATGTCTCCCACTTGGACTTGGTCCCAATGGAATTGAAGCCTCTTGATGTGCTTGGTCCTTTTGAAATCTGGATTCCTTTGCCAAGGCAATTGCACCAAGATTGTCACAAAGATCTTCATTGGTCCCGGGCACTAGGTATGACACCTAGATCGGAAATGAACTTCTTCATCCGCATTCTTCATTTGCTGCTTAGAAGCAGCTATGTACTCCGCTTCACATGTAGATCCCGCCACGACGCTTTGTTTAGAACGCACCAACTTACAGCCCACCGCTTAATAAAACACTATCCGGTTTATGATTTAGAATCGTCCGATCGTGTCAAAGCTTGCATCGACGTAACCATTTACGACTAGCTCTTTGTCACCTCCATATATGAGAAACATATCCTTAGTCCTTTTCGTATTTCAGATGTTCTGACCGTCCCTGATCCACTCCTTACTTTGGTACCTTCCTGCAAGCTTATTGCTACATACGGAGGTCTGACACAACATTGCATACATGATAGAGCCTATGGTCAAGCATAGGAACATCTTTCATTTTCTCTCTATCTTCCTTGTGGTCGGGCATTGAGTTTGACTCAACTTCACACCTTGTAGCACATGCAAGAAACCTTTTTTGCTTGATCCATTTTGAACTTTTTCAAAATTTTGTCAAGGTATGTGCTTTGTGAAAGTCCTATTAAGCCGCCTTGATCTATCTCTATAGATCTTGATGCCCAATATGTAAGCAGCTTCACCGAGGTTTTCATTGGAAAACTTTTATTCAAGTATCCCTTTATGCTATCCAGAATTCCATATCATTTCCAATTAATAATATGTCATCTACATATAAAATCGAAATGCTACAGAGCTCCCACTCACTTTCTTGTAAATATAGGTTCTCCAAAAGTTTGATAAAACCATATGCTTTGATCACACTATCAAAACGCTTATTCCAACTCCGAGATGCTTGCACCAGTCCATAAATGGATGCTGAGCTTGCAACTTTGTTAGCACCTTTTGATCAACAAAACCTTCGCTGCATCATATACAACTCTTCTTCCGTAAATCCATTCAAGAATGCAGTTTTGACATCCATTTGCCAAATTTCATAATCATGAAATGCAGCATAGCTAACATGATTCGACAGACTTAAGCATCGCTATGGGTGAGAAAGTCTCATCGTAGTCAACCCCTTGAACTTGTCAAAACCTTTCGCAACAAGTCGAGCTTTATAGCACTACATTACCATCGACTTCATCTTCTTCTTAAAGATCCATTTATTCTCAATGGCTTGCCGATCATCGGCAAGTCAACCAAAGTCCATACTTTGTTTTCATACATGGATCCCATCTCGATTTCATGGCCTCTAGCCATTTTATGAATCTGGGCTCATCATCGCTTCCTCATAGTTCGTAGGTTCATCATGGTCAAGTAACATGACTTCTAGAATAGGATTACCGCATCACTCGTGCGGATCTTATTCTCGTAGACCTACGAGGTTCAAGAGAAACTTGATCCAAGTTTCATGATCAATATCATTAGCTTCCTCACTAATTGGTGTAGTCTCACAGAACCGGTTCTTGTGATGAACTACTTTCCAATAAGGGAGTAGATACGCTTATCTCATCAAGTTCTACTTTCCTCCCACTCACTTCTTTCGAGAGAAACTCCTTCTCTAGAAAGGATCCGATCTTAGCAACGAAAATCTTGCCCTCGATCTGTGATAGAAGGTGTACCCAATAGTCTCTTTTGGGTATCCTATGAAGACACATTTCGATTTGGGTTCGAGCTTATCCGTTGAAGTTTCTTCACATAAGCATCCAGCCCCAAACTTTAAGAAACGACAACTTTGGTTTCTTGCCAAACCACAGCTCATAAGGCGTCGCCTTAACGGATTTTGATGGTGCCCTATTTAACGTGAATGCGCCATCTCTAAAGCATAACCCCAAAACGATAGCGTAAATCAGTAAGAGACATCATAGATCGCACCATATCAGTAAAGTATGATTACTACGCTCGACACACCATTTCGCTGTGGTGTTCGTGGTGGCGTGAGTTGTAAACTATTCCGCATTGTTTCAAGTGTAGACCAAACTCAGAACTCAAATATTCTCCTCCACGATCAGATCGTAGAAACTTTATTTTCTTGTTACGATGATTTTCCACTTCACTCAAATTCTTTGAACTTTTCAAATGTTTCGCACTTTGTGTTTCATTAAGTAGATATACCCATATCTCGCTCAAATCATCTCGTGAAGGTGAGAAAATAACGATATCCGCCATGGAGCCTCAACATTCATTGGACCAAACATCAAGATGTATGATTTCCAACAAATCAGTTGCTCGCCCATAGTTCCGAGAATGGCGTTTAGTCATCTTGCCCATAAGGCACGGTTCAAGTACCAAGTGATTCATAATCAAGTGATTCCAAAAGCCCATCAAGATGGAGTTTCTTCATGCGCTTTAAACGATATGACCTAAATAGCATGCCATAAATAAGTTGCACTATCATTATCAACTCGATCTTTTGGTTTCAACACTATGAATATGTTATCACTACTATCGAGATTCAATAAAATAGACCACTCTTCAAGGGTGCATGACCATAAAAGATATTACTCATATAAATAGAACAACCATTATTCTCGATTTAAATGAATAACCGCCTCCATCAAACAAGATCCAGATATAATGTTCATGCTCAACGCTGGCACCAAATAACAATTATTTAGGTCTAAAACTAATCCCGATGGTAGATATAGAGGTAGCGTGTCGACGCGATCACATCGACTTTGGAACCATTTCCACGCCAAGATCGTCACCTCGCCCTTAGCCAATCTTCGCAATCCGTAGTCCCTGCTTCGAGTTGCAAATATTAGCAATGTAACCAGATCAAATACCAAAAGTGCTACGCGAGCATTAGTAAGGTACACATCAATAACATGTATATCACATATACCTTTGTTCACTTTGCCATCCTTCTTATCCGCCAAATACTTGGGGCAGTTCCGCTCAAGGTCCATCTGGCAGAGAAGCACTCGCTTTAGGCTTAGGTCCAGACTTGGTTTTTCTCTTGAGCAGCAACTTGCTTGCCGCTCTTTTTGAAGTTCCTTCTTTTCCTTTGCCCTTTTCTTGAAACGGTGGTTTTGTTAACCATCAACACTTGAGCTCCTTCTGATTTCTACCGCTGCTTTTAGCATCGCAAGAGCTCGAATAGTCTTGTTCATCCCTTGCATATTATAGTTCATCAAGCTCTTGTAGCTTGGTGGCGTGATTGGAGAATTCATCAATGACACTATCATCGTGAAGATTAACTCCCAATTGAATCAAGTGATTATTATACCCGACATTTTGAGTATGTGTTCACCGAGTAACTATTCTCCTCCATCTTGCAGCTATAGAACTTATTGGAGACTTCATATCTCTCAATCCGCATTTGCTTGAAATATTAACTTCAACCTCGAACATCTCATATGCTCCATGACGCTCAAAACGCCGTTGAAGACCCGGTTCTAAGCCGTAAAGCATGGCACATCGAACTATCGAGTAGTCATCAGCTTTGCTCGCCAGACGTTTAACGCCGCGGCCAGCATCGAAGAAGTTCGCACCCGCCGTGCTTCCAGAGTAACTTTTTCAAGCAATGAGGATAATCCTGTTACGGACCCAATCCGGTAATTGCTACCATCATCTTTCAACTTTGCTTTCAAGGAACGATTAAAATTCAACGGAACAACACACGAGCCATCTATCTACAAACAAACATAGACAAGCAAAATACTATCGTACTAAGTTCATGATAAATTTAAGTTCAATTAATCATATTATTAAGAACTCCCACTTAGACGACATCTCTAGTCATCTAAGTGATCACGTGATCCAAATCAACTAAACCATGTCCCATCATCACGTGAGATGGAGTAGTTTCAATGGTGAACATCACTATGTTGATCATATTACTATATGATTCACGCCGACCTTTCGGTCTCCGTGTTCCGAGGCCATATCTCAGATATGCTAGGCTCGCCAAGTATAACCTGAATATTCGCTGGTGCAACTGTTTTGCACCTGTATTTGAACGGAGCCTATCACACCCGATCATCACGGGTGTCTCAAAGACGAAGAACTTTCCAACGGTGCATACTCGGGAGAACACTTTTGATTATTAGTGAGAGATCATCTTAAAATGCTACCAATCAAAGCAAGATAAGATGCATAAAGGATAAACATCACATGCAATCAATATAAGTGATATGATATGGCCATCATCATCTTGTGCTTGTGATTCCATTTCAAGCACCATCGTGATCACCATCCCACCGGGCGACACCTTGATCTCCATCGTAGATCATTGTCGACGCCATCTATTTTTCTACGATATCCTACCGCTTAGTGATAAAGTAAAGCAATTAGTTGCTTGCATTTTCAATAAAGCGACAACCATATGGCTCCCGCCGATAACTTCGTTACAAAACATGATCATCTCATACAATAAAATATAGCATCACGCCTTGACCATATCACATCACAACATGCCCCCAAAAACAAGTTAGACGCCCCTACTTTGTTGTTGCAATTTTAGGGTGCACGGGCTTACAAGAACCGTCTACCACGATCAAAAACCACAACGATAGTTCGCGTTGGTGCTGTTTTAACCTTCGAAGGACCGGGTAGCCACACTATTCAGCTAAAGGAGAGAGACAACACCCGCCAGCCACCTTTAAGCACGAGTGCTCGAACGGGAAACCGTTCGCGAAGCGACGCTGAATTCGTCCGGCCGCTTCATCTCACAATACCGCCAACCAAAGTATGACATGCCGAAGCAAATGACTTGTATCGCCACAACTCACTTGTGTTCTACTGCATATAACATCAACGATAAAACCTAGGCTCGATGCCACGTGGGGAAAGGTAATTTCAAAAATTTCCACGAAGCAAGATCATGGTGATGGATAGCAACGGAGGGGAGAGGTTGTTCCGCACTCGTGAGACCAAGCGAAGCGTAGCACAACGCTGTTGATGTAGTCGACCCTTCACGATCCGACCGATCCAAGCACCGAACGACGGGCCCTCCGAGTTCAGACACGCTCACCGATGACATCTCCGCCCGATCCAGCAAGCGAGATGAGTTTCACAAGAGACGGGTGGTGACGATGATGATGTTCACGGCAGGCTTCCCAAACTCCGCGACGATATGACCGAGGTGGAATATGGTGGAGGGGGCACCGACACCAAGGAACATCCAGATCAACTTGTGTGTTCAGGGTGCCCCGCCTTGGATATAAAGGAGCAGGGGGAGGCCGGGCCCTTGGGGGCGCTGAGGGGGGGGTTCCTCCAGTGGGAGTAGGACTCTTTCCTAGTCCAACTAGGAAGAAGGAAGGGGAAGGAA